>CAJVPL010000865.1:0-18962 GCA_910591945.1 Ambispora gerdemannii | reverse complement strand
ACGAACTGTCCCGCTTTTGTTTAAGCCGTATCATTATCCAAATTAGGAATCAATCTGTGGCTTGTGGCTTATATCAGGGGTAAAACCCATATTAGGAAATTTGAAATTTGGTTCGAGAAAAGTGGTCCTATAAATGGCGATTCTAATTAAAACGTGACATGCATATCACGATGGCGCAGAAAAGTGGCGCAACCATGATATTTTCTTTGCAAAAGTGATCAGCGTAACGCTCACAGTATTTTTCATAAATGTGAATTAAGGAACGCATATCACGAGTTCATGACACATACTTATTTGATCGCAGAACACCAAATATAGCTCAAAAACAACGTGAACTACCTTTATTATTGCTAAACTAAATACATATTCATGTTTAAATTTTGATTCCAAGCTAAATATCATTTTTATTTTTATAACACAGAGAATTTTTTGGGTCCACGAATATATTTGTATTTAAAATATAAGTAGGCATGTCTATAACGTGATAATCTTCATTAAATATATCATCAAATTCATGATAAGATGTTTCTAGATTTTCTATAGTTTCACAGGTTTTTTCATAATGTCCTGCGCAATGTATCATGTTAAAATAGATTGATAAATTTTTCCAATGACAGAAAATGGAACCATAAACTTACCATGACTAGCTTGATAACATTGATAGCAGTTTTCAGTTTTCTAATATCTCAAAGTTTTATAGGCAAATTTTGGTCCAGGAAAGACAATATAAAAGCTTTCCACCAGATCTTCAACCAACAATTGTTCACTTGTGCCACCAAATTGCAAAAAAGGAACTTGGATATTCTTAACCTGTTTATCATTGAGATCATATTCTAGTAATCCATTCAAAATCGATTGATTTATTCGAGCGGAACGGCATCTATCACCAATGATCTTATTTGCTATAGCCTTTGCAGAAAATTCCCATTCTCCAACATCAACTCTTAATGCTGATAGGAAGCGGACATCACATTTACGTCCTTTGGTATAGTCTGTACTCCTACTCAACGGGCAAAAAGATTCCCCCCTAAATGAATATATTTAAAATTGTTAAATGAATATATTTAAAATTGTTAAATAACTATATCATAATCACAAACAAAATAATATTTATACCAACCATATAGAATATACTTTAAGATTTTTGCTCAGTCCTTCAACAATATATGCGCATGCTTTAAAATTACATCAATTTCTGTGTGTGTATTTTCCGAAGTAAAATCCAAGATATTCACTTGATCTTTGCTCTTGTAAATACTGAATACATTGAATAATAAGAATTAGGGTTCACAAAAAAATAAAGACCAGATGGTACTGAATAACTCACAAGTCACCATATATTTTGCTGATCTTATATAAAAAGCTGTTTTTTTCTGAGTTGATATGAGTATCCGTACAGTATTTGTACACCTGATCTACTTTCCCTTTGCATACCAACCACAAGGAATAGTGAATTAACATGTATAAATATAGACAAACAAGTTAAATTTATGAAAAATAAGACCCATACATCCTCAATTTTCGATACAAATGAACTCTCTTCAGCTGCCAGCTCAGGAACTCGTAACATAGATTCATAATTTTTTGTAATGAATTTCCTGTCATCAATACAAAACCATTCCTTCATGTGAGCAGACAAATCAATTATATTTGAAGCGCCATAGCGCAGTATAGCTTTCTCAATGGCATTCTCAGATATCTTGCTAGCATAGATGTCACCAACATTCCGACCCGAAAGCAAGGTCCAAATTTTTGAACCGCTAGAGGCAGAGATAAATGATTGCTCTGGAGGTATATCTTCATCGTCGTCGGTTTCTTGAAAGAAATCATCTGACGGTATTAAATTTAGACGGTTTTGTTTTTCGATTTTGGTACCGTCGGGCAATATATTCCCCTATAAAAAATTAATTTAATTTACCTCTTGTAAAAGTAGAGATAAAAAAATTAAATTATATCCTAACCTTGTACCAAAATGGATTATTCGATTTTTTCACTTCTTTATAAAACTGAAGCATTAATTATTCATCATCCTAAAGGATTAAAATGCAAAAATAATTAGTTCCGCTAATTCTCTAAAAAATTCCACAAATTCTGTCATCATCAAGACCTTGCCATTGCTTTATGCCAAGAACTTACCGAAAAAGGGGGGGGGGGTTTGTCATCTCTGGATCCGGTTTTTTACAATAATCTTTTACACTTTGTTCGCCATTACCCTTATTAAGTATAGCTGTAGCTTCATGCAGATTATCACTCTTCTCTGACGTGTTAACCTATTAGGCATAATGAAATAGTTATGTAATAACACCTAGTTTCTCGTTTTGATAATTAACTTAATTTACTAACCTCATCAATGTTCTCTTCTATCTTCCTCTTTTTATTGATTTGTTGAATTTCCAGTGCCTTGTAATAATTATATCAATAAAAACTTATCTTAATCCTATGTTCAGAAAAATAACAGAAAAAAAAGAAAACTACCTCTTCTATTCAGGTTGTTGCTTTCTTAGCAATTAAAACTTTTGCAGTTTCTACGTTTTTATGCAACTTCCGGTTGTTTTGTTTCTGTAAAATAATAGGTTTATATTCGTAACAGATATGATGAACCTGTGCAAAAGCTGTAATTCACTTGCCACATCAAATTCATGGTCAATATCTTCGAAAAAATCTAGAATCTCTCTTCTCTGAAATGTTTCATTCGCGCTTTCGTATAATCTCAGAGCTTTTTTCTCACTTCAGCGTGCACAAAAGTAAACTCATTAATTTTCTTGAAGACTTTAACAAAGGAATCCAAGATTTCTTGTTTGCTGTCTGAAGTAAATAGTATTCGGTCTTTCAAATATCGGAGGCAGATCAAAACGTTCCAGTCTTTAGGATCAATTTCGTCTTTAAAGTCAGAAGTGTAATGATAGAAAGCCATATCTAGAAAAAAAATGTATTATTGTTTATTTGATCTGGAAAATAACATGAAAGAAAAACACTATTGTAATTGCCACTAGTATACTGGAAGAGAGGTCCAGGCGTAGGCACTATAAGCCATTATAAACGAGTCATAGTGATTATCCCATGACGCACCCCTTCCAAACATCGGCCAAAGGGCTGAACCATAGGGGCGTAGGATGCTAGTAGCTGGGTATACTGGAAGAGAGGTCCAGGCGTAGGCACTAAGAGCCATGTAAGTGAGTCATAGTGATTATCCCATGACGCACCCCTTCCAAACATCGGCCAAAGGGCTAAACCATATGGACGTAGGATACCATCAACGCAACTTTATATGTAACATCGCGAAAATATACTTAACTGAGAAGAAAATAGAGAAAGAAAAATCAATTTGGACGCGAGAAATAGAGAAACAAAAAATCAAGTTTGATGCGAGAAAATATACATCAATATCACACAAAACTCTATCAATACGTGCCATCAATTAATATGGATCGGATACATCAATATCACACAAAACTCTATCAATACGTGCCATCAATTAATATGGACCGGAAAAAATAACGATTAGAAGAAATGCATCTTGATTTTGACTGATTGATCGCAAAATTTCGAATATGAAAGGTTGTATGATAATCTTAGTCAGAAAATATCATTAATTAATTTCGCAAATTACATAAACAGCATACATACAACATACAGTATATTAATATAGTAATATTATTATATAATACACAATATTAATTTTCATCAATTCTAACTAGCTACCAATACCTAATTACCATATACCTTATATTCAGTTAGCTTATCTAAATTCTAATGAACATCATTATTCAAACAAACATCGGTATATCTAACCCTTTTCGTCTGAGGAGTGAATTCTGTATCACTTTTTGGACGTGATTTAACAGCTCTCTTAGGAAGACAGGGCAAAGCTGCTAATAACGTTCCATTGCGTATATTTGTTTTCCTATTAAGCAACGCTTTAAGTGCTATTCCATCCTGACATACATTTGCCCTTAAGTATGCCACTAATTTCAATGCACTTGCGATGTCATCCTCTTGATTACCAGTGTGAAGTTTGAAAGTGAATTTATTTGCTTCATAGGAATAAATCAAAGATTTTTTTTCTTCATCATAGATCGGCTTCATCAAACCTAGATGGATGGTTGTTCCATTTATCAGGCCGATATGCAAACGAGTTGCGTTTACTTCATCTTCTGATAAATAGTAGGCAGTTGCAAGAATGCGATTGTATTCAAATGCAGCTTCTGCTGCCACAACTATTTCATCCTTATGTGTTGCAAATCCGTCAGTCTCAGACTCGACTATGAAAAAGGGAAACTGTTGATCGATGCAATTAAAGATGATAGCAGCAAAATCAGATCTAGCTGATCCGCTTCCACCATTACCCGGGATTTGGTGATGATACTCCCAATTCACATCAGTATCATCTGAATTAGCAAGAAATGTATCTGAAAAGATTTTGGCCCACATTTGTGCTTTTATGTGGTTTTCTGACGGTTTACTCCCTGGGCCTCGACAGGGTATAGATGTGTAGGAAATGACTGAAGTGATTGCTGCCAATGCCGTTACTGTATCAATGATGTAGTGTTCCTTCATACGAACTCCCCATAACCTTGCTGTCCATCTTCTAAAGCTAAAATTTACATTATCTACAATTTCTTTAGTAATTAAACTATGTAAAATTGTAACAACATGATGAAACCGTTTATTCTGGTTCTCCATAAGGATAGATTCCAATAAAGACATGTTAACAGCCGGTCTTGGTAAGCTGACAATATCAAATTCGAATTTATTAAACAGAGAATGGTCTATAACGGACCATTTAAGCATGTGAGACAAGTGTCGGGCTCGTTGTGATTCTGGTTCTATGTGATGATTCCGCATTTCTTCAAGAACTCTCCTATATGGTAGGAGTAATGTGGCAATATGCGGATCAAATGTTAGTTCCTCAACGGTTGAATATGTTTGTGAATTAGACTCATCCTCGTCTTCGATGTTGTGTGATTGTTCGTCATAAGAAGGTAGATCTTCAAGGCGTTTTCCATTTTTCTGTGATATTAATAAACGGAGTAAATGGTAAAAAAAGATTAGCAAACAATTTGCTAAGCCAGCGGGAGACAGCACAAGCCACAATGAGCGTATGCTAGATTGTGGTTTGCTTCCCACCTCGGCCAAAACTGGCCTCAACTCGACCAGTAGTCGCGGGGTACAGCTCCTACGAAAGAACAAAATGTGCACGCTACAGTGATGTAAAGACCAGACACTTTCACTCCAACACCAGTAGTGCAGAGTATAGCACACAATGCTATGAAGCAAAATGTGCATGTCAAGCGTACATAGGACTGAGCGCTCTTCTTCCCCATACCAGTAGAACGGGGCGTAGCACACTCATTAATCTACTGACCTTCAAATCACGCTGTATAGCTAATGCCTTTTTAGCTGCTCTTGTGCCAGTTTTTAGATTCCGAGTCAAAATTTCTAATTCAGCACCCAAGTTGTTATGTGAAATTTGCCTTGTTGCCTCGGGGTTTTTTTTAATGAAGAAGAGATCCCACGTATTTGTATCTCCCCATTTGGTATGGGGTTGCTCCCAATAATCTGAAATATAAGTACAACGTTAGAGCATTTAGCATCATTAATATAGTGAAGAAGAATAAGAATAAATACCACGATTTTGAACTTTTTTTAGAATCTCTTCCGGTAATCCGCCTTTTGGCATATTGTTGTAATAAGAAAACCGTTTGTTAGACGACGCGTTTGAACTCGCGTTTATATATGATCAAATTACACGTTACACCAGAGAATTTATTGTATTATAATTAAATGTTATGCACTATAGTAAAACAACATGTAATTTTAGCGTACCCCTCTGATTGGTCGTATAATGATCATCAACACGTGACTAGGACTTTTTTTGCCATACTCTTCAAAACAAATCTTTCGTAGATAGTTATACTTTGGCATTATAGAGATAATTATCACTTAAAGTACGCGAAGTTCAGAATGCAAAGTTTAAAAACGCGAAGTTTAATTCGCTAATGAGCTTTGCATTCTAAACTTCGCGTCCTTTAAGTATAATTATCTCTATAGTGCCAAAAGTATAATTGCCTACGATAAAATTCATGCGAAGAGCTGAATGGCTACTACCTTGCTCACAGTGATCAAGTGCTATATTTGCAAAGATCTTAATTTGTGATAGCAGAATCGAATACTATATTTACTTTCAAATTGAATTTTATTTTCTTTTTATTTAAATTTCTAATTCACTCTCTGAGATCTATGGAAATACCAATGCTTGATATTACCAGCATGTAATATTATCTTTTCATATGTTAATACTAATATGTATATTCTTGTTATCCTTTGATAGAGTATAACGGATGACGATGTTCCTTCTAAAAGGTTGTTATAGCTGGGAGAACGCCCGACTATTATATTCTTTTCTTTGTATCAATAATCTTATAATTTATTTGTTTATATAGCTTACGTTGGCCATATAACTTCGAATGAAATCAAAGTTTCTCTACAGAGAGAAATAATAAAGGAGATTTCAGCTCGTGATAAACCAGGAGACATATATATATATATATATCAAGGTATTTATTATTATCACCAATTCATTATTTTATTATTATTTAATTAACTGTTGCATCTTATAAATCGAATGAAGTGGTGGGAAAAAAATATGCAATTATAAAATCAAGTTTATTGAAACTTATACGACAAAATATTCCCATCGCACCGAACGATTGATCCATTTAGAACTAGCATCCACAAGATGTATTTACCACAATGTCCTGGTTGTCAGAAAAACACCAGGAATGGTACAACGTTTCCCAAGATGTGGTCTGCGAAGTCACAGAAAATGGATCAAGTATATTGCAAAGGATTATAGAGTAAGTGATAACTATTCAATCTACGGTGATATTACAAAAACCATTCTTAAGAAGGCAATTATAGTAAAAACAAAAAAATTAATCACTGTAATATTAGAGTTTCGGTTAAGGGTTAGTGTCAGGGTCATACGAGAAAGACATTTATACAAGGAACATTTTTTGTTAGAGCACAAAAGATAGTTTCATAAGCAAAATTTCGAAATACATGATCCATTATTGTCAGGGATCATTGACTGTCAGGACATTGAAAATAACAAGTGAAGTAAAGAATGGGAAAACTCGATTTGGAGGAACATTTTGATGATCAAATAGCACCTCCTGAGTGGCCTTTATTGCCTGCAATATTACCTAAATCAGACGAAATAGATTCGAAAAATAAACTGAAAGGAAAAAAAGCTCCGATATTAATAGACCGACAAACAGTAATTAAACAACATTCATAGTAATAACAACAACAACGGTAATAATAATAGTTTCAGAATATTAACAAAATTCAATAGACTATTTCGTTAGTTTCTTTATATTTAAAAATATCAATAAATTGCAAGTGGAATCAGACAATAATAGTATATAGACTGTCTTTAGTTGGACATTATTTACTTAATAGATTGTTTTTTCGAAGTTTACTTTGATTAATTTAATTATCATTCATGACTCGATCTATGTTCAATCATATTGATCGTTCGATTTAATTACATAACTTTTTTTAAAATTTGAAATAAACTAAATATTGAACTTCTTTGTATAATCTTGATCTTATTGTGCACATTCTGTATCTGCCCAACTACAATCACGCTTGTTTGACTCGCATCAAAAGCTTTATCGATTTGCCTCTTTTTTTTTTTACTTTGGGTGTAATTATGGTTCTGAGTTATGAAAATCTAATAGATTATTGAAATTCTCTACTTTTTAGTTCTACAATGACAACTGTAAATCAGTATGCGAAAGAGGATGAAATTCTAAAAATGGATTTTTATTTCTTTAATGAGTAAATATTTTTGGTAGCCTGAATTCTCTTTTTTTGTGGGATTATTGATTTTAGACGTTATCTTTAGAATACGGTTTAAAGTACCCCTCCCCCAATTTATAAATCTAATATGTTTGATACTAAATTACATGTGTAAAGCACCCCCACTTTAAATATGCAAAATTAGGTCATCACACTGCAAGTTTTGTTGATTGTTTATCCTTGTGGGAGAATAGATATTCATATTACATGTATAACGATGAGCAGCAAAATTTATCATCGTACTTTGAATGTGCTTACAAAATATAACATAATAAGACGACCATATCAATATTATAATCATCATTCTCGAAACTTTTATCTTGGCAAAATCAACAACCAAAAAAAATTTTTCGGATCAACATCAACTCGTTCTTTAATTTTCATTGATTATTGTTCTTTGATTCTCTCACCAATATCCAAAAAAACATTCAAAAGAGGAATCTTTTCATTACCATTATCATCAATAATGCCTCAACATCCACTGGTAAATAAACCAGCACCCGCAAATATCACTTTAGAAAACCAAAATGGAGAGCAAGTCCAATTGTCATCTATTATCGGACAAGGAAATGCAGTAGTGGTGTTCTTTTATCCAAGGGATGAATCTTATGGGTGTGTTAAAGAGGTAACTAATTTGTTAGGTATATAATATTATTATATTTATCGATTTCGCATCTTTTTTGACGATTAATACCTTTTTTGACGATTAATACCTTTTTTCAGGTTTGCTCCTTCAGAGACTCATACAACATATTTCAAGAAGCAGGTGCTACTGTCATTGGTGTTTCTTCTGATTCTGCAGAATCACACAAGAAGTTCACGAGTTCTCAGAAGCTTCAATTCCCTCTATTGGCCGATGTAAATAATGAAGCTAAAAAAGCATTCGAGGTATAAGGATGTTCACCACTATATATTTATAGTATACAAGAAAGGGAGATCTCCTAATTTAAAATCATTATTATATCAGGTTCCGAAAACTCTAGGTTTCATACCTGGTCGCGCCACTTATCTGATTGATCGCGAAGGCATCGTTCGTGAAGTGTTTAATTCAGCTACTGATTTTGCAGGACACGCGAAGCGTGCAGTAGAATTTGTTCAACAACAGCAAGCGGGTACTGTGACCGATCAGAATGCGACATCAGAGGATACTGAGTCTAAAGTCCCCACTTCATCATAATTGTCATGATTATTTGAAGTGGAAATTTTTAGATCATACCATGATCGAATTACATAACGATAAAGTTACTCATATATTATTCCAAGTTTATTTTTTCACTTTTTTCCATCGTTAAAGCAATCTGTGTCATTTTATTACAAATAGTTGATATTGTCTATTACAGTGCGAATTGAAAAAAAAATAAAATTACTCTCTTTGTTTTATAAATTTTTGATTTAAGTGCAATATTACAGGGTCAAAGATATATAAAGAATAAACATAGAATTTGATAATTCACCTCTTTATTGCTTACCAGAAGGTCTAAATTCCTTCTGTGAATCTAAAAAGAACTGTGAGCTTGAAAGGAAACAAATTGTCACGCAATCACGAGATCTTATTTGCAGAATGAGGCTGTATTTGGCCGAGCTGGTAAGTTGTCACAACATGCGAACCTGACTTGATGACGACGATGGATGAAATTGTTAATTAGAATCTAGAGTTGATTTGACGCAACTGAATCAAGAACGTGGTTTTATAATTTAAAATTTTGCTGGCATTTAGCTTGATTTGCCGAGGCGCATCCGTTCTTTTAACATCTGTTGACATTCTTGGATGTCTCAAAACAACTGCCGAATAGGTTTACCGTGATCCAGTCCTCGTACTGCGAACGACACAAAGGGGCGGCTGGATCTTCGTAAAGATTGCACAGTTGTCTTAAAGTAACCTGGACCCATTATGTAATGCTTTCTTTAGATCGTATGCTTCATTCTCTTTCAGGAAGCTACGCATCACTTCCTGGTGAAGATCGACAAGATCTTCCTTCATATACTTGGTCAATTTCGTAATCAACAAACGGCAATGAGGGCTTCTTTGTGAGCTCCTTCCAGTAAAAATAAAAAAATCCGGGTATTTAAAAATGCCAATTGAATTTGCTCATTCGAGGAGAAACAATTCGTCAGTAACTTTGGGACGCGATATCTCGTGACTCAGTGGCCCGATTTGAGTAAAAATATATTCGCCTTGACTGGGTGAATCGAATGGTGGTATTGGACCATTGGGTCGCGAGATATCCCAAAGTTACCGATGAATTTTTTCTCCTCGAATGAGCCAATTCAATTAGCATTCCGGGTACTCTGGATTTTTTATTTTTACTAATGTTTGTCACTGAATAATATTATGTAGGAGTGTGCATGTGACAGTATTGATTTGTGTCTCAGACACAGCAAAAGCAATGAATTCTGTATCAATAAGAATAATTGCAATATCACAAAGTCGACTTTTCACGTTAATCATTTTAACGGACTGGTTACTAACTAATCATTAATTACTAATTACTCTTCAATTTGGCATTTTTACTTATTTATTTTTCTGTCGGCTTTGGATTTTGACGGAGTGCATTCACCGAGGGATAGTAATCCTTTACTAGACATCCAGCACATTTGGATAAGGGGACTTGCAAATTGTCTGACCGAATCCGCCAAGAAACCAATGAATTACGGACCAAAGTTCTTCGAGAAGCCATGATTCAAGAGCCTTAAAAAAAGCAATGCAAAAGAAAAATAATCTTTTTGATAATACAGTCACCGGCGAAAGTAATGGCGGTGAGATTGTTATATAAATTTTACTACAATACTAAAAATTTTTTATAGAAACAAAATATACAAATAAGAGTGCTAGATTTCTAGCAATTAAAATGTGATGAGTTTGCGAAAGCTCATTCAGGTTTTAAACTTATTTTCTCGATAATCAGTGATCAGATTTTTGTAATTTTGGTCTTATTATATAAGACGAACGTTTTGGTAGTAATTTCATTTTAATTAGAATAATATTATCGAATTATTGCGAATTTTAGTTAAAAAAACGTTCGAGTTACAAAATTTTTAGAACATTAAATTGTATTCGAACTTGCATTGACACAGAAAGAGAGCACACCAAGACTGATATTTTAGGGGCATAATGCCTACTCAGACCCTTTCAATATATATATGTATATTTTTAATTTTATTATACAATTAAATGAAATATAATAAAAAACTGGCCGTCATTACTATCACCGAGGACTGTATATACATTGGGGACAGCATAAATCATCAACTCAGGTTGTATTTTTAAAGGGTTATAACTCTTGTTCTATACGTGAAACAAAAAAAGCCTCTTTAGCCAAATTGTAGCTGGGTCAAATGGTTACAATTTGGCTAAAGAGGGTTTTTTGTTTCACGTATAGAACAAGAGTTATAACCCTTTAAAAATACAACCTGAGTTGATGATTTATGCTGTCCCTTCCCCCCCCCGGTACTAAATCTAAGGATCAAAATAATTAGTCCACGCGACGAACATGGAATCAAATTCAGATTCCTTGAATTTACTCAAAACGAAAATTATGATTAAAAAACTGAAAAATACCTTGATCAACTCCATAAGCCCTCCCGACCCATTTTTCCGTGACTTCGATAATGTTGGCTTCGTCCTTGTCCTGTCAATTTTAAAAAACTGATTTGATAATTTATTCTTTTATTCGAGAACATGTTAATTTAGAAGAATATATGATAGCAGATTCAATTAATTTTAAACTTGAAGAATATTGGAGCTATATAGAAGATTCAAAACAATTGGCACTTTATTATAAAATTTTTGTGGATACTAATCGACGTAATAAGGCTATACTATCATTGCAACGACATTTTATAAAAGTGACACACCTAAGCAAAAATATAATAATTCCTGCAGATTTACAATTATGAAGACAACAAATGATTTTTTTTTGAATCACTTATGGAGCAAACTGCCAAAGAAATATCTGCTGAAGATGAAATTACTCGATACATTGCAACACTAATTGACTGACTCAGATCCGTTAAATTGGTGGCGCCGTTTTAAGGGAGATTTTCCGGTTCTTGCAAGTATGGCATCCTGTTATTTAAGTATACAAGATTCGGAACAAGCATTTCTATGGCAGTAAATACGGTAACCAAAATTCGAAACCAGATACAGCATGTGCAGTAATGTGTTTAAAAGTTGGGTTCAGCAAGTGCATGACAAAAATATATTTTTAGAATCATACTAAAATTGATTTCATGTGAATTTTATAAATACTTGGGAGTATCTGGAGCAAAACCCGAAACAATGAACCCGGAGTGAGTTCAATTTGATTGACCCCTTGCGCCACTATAATATGAACTCAATTCACTCCGCTCCGCTCCGCTCCATTACCTAGTTTACATGTCTTCGTCTAGTATCCTGGACGATCCATCCTTAAAATCAATCGACTAATCAAATTGCAAGATCAACGTGTAACCAAACAAACGTTTTCCTTTAAACGATTGATCTCATACATAATTATACTACCGGCACTATTTATATCTATCACATGATTTAATATATTATCATCAGCTTTAGTTGACAAGCTCACTCTCATCGAAGATTCAGCCACAGCAGGTAGAATAGATTCACGAGTTAGAAATAGAGCAATACGTGATGGAAGTGGTCCATTATATAGTTCATTAGATTGAGGTTTCCAAAATAGTAAATTAGAGTCGTGCATAGAAGCGCATTGAGAAAGTATTTCCTTGGGTGCAACCCAAGCTGTCAGAAGTGACATTTCATTTTCTTTTAGATAATCCAAAAGTTCTTTAAAAGTCCCATATATGCATGGCCACGTTAATGAATGAAATCCTGAATATCGTATTACAAAATCGTTGAATTTATCATTAGTACCTCTTAGCATAAATGATCCCTTCCATCCCAATGCTTTTGCACTATGAATTAGCAATCCCAAATCTATTGCCTCATTCGCTGAATCCAACACTAACATTCTATCAAGATCTTTCTTTTCAGGCATTTGAACAACTGGAAACGGAACTTCAGCAAAAATTTCATGACGATCCGGTCTTGCCGCAGTTCCAAGAATCTTACGTGCCATGTCGATGCTTAGAATATAATAATTTTCCGCCTTAATCAAATCAGGCTTTTCTACGTAATCCAATGCAGGCGCCTGTATCTCATATTTCGTTTTTGGTTTATGAGGAGCATGAACAAGCAAACTTTTTATCGGGAAACCTTGATTAACAAGGTTCAGTATATTAATCTCATTTTGAACTATTACCATTTTTTGCTCTTTTCTATATGCACTATCCTCAACAAGTTTTTCAAGGTGCATTATCTTTTTATCGGTTATTCCATGAAGACGAGTAAATATTGCAGGCCATTCATGTCTATATGCGAATTTTTCTCGGTAAGCTTTTCTTTCTGTTGCTTCACGCAATCTTTCTATTCGTTCCTCATAAGAAAGCGGTTTCTGTTGTAACACACCCGAACGTTTAGATTTTTTGTCTGTTCGATCATGAGTTGGTCGAGATTGTTGATAGGTCGTGTAAGAATCGTCTCGAGTAGAAAAGTTTGACGGTTGACGTCCCCAATCTCCTCGAGGATAGCGTGAATTAAAAGATCCACTTTGTTCATTATTGTATTCAGGATATTCTTTGTTAACATCGGAAAAATTCCGGGATGGTTTTTCGTAATTCGAGATATCACGATTGCTTAAGCTTCCAGTAGAATATGATGATGATGATGGTCGATCAAAAGATCGTGAACGATCGCTAATATATGATGGTCTTTCAGAGTTGTAATCAGAATCATTGTCATATGAACGGGTTTTCTCAGAAACACGTCCAAAATAAGTAGGGCCACCATCACCTCTTTCACTGTAATTTCCAAGATTTCTTTGATTATAATTTTCTCGATTCAAATCCAAGTCTCGGCCCAAAGATTTTACACTAGTAGTAGATGACAGCCTTTCAGCATTACCTCTTTCAGTGTAATTTCCAAGACTTCTTTGATTATAATTTCCTTGATCTAAATCAAAGCTTCGTTTAAAAGATTTTAAACGATCACTAGATGATAGCCTTTCAGCATTACCTCTTTCAGTGTAATCTCCAAGACTCCTTTGATTATAATTTCCTTGATCCAAATCCAAGCCTTGGTCCAAAGATTTTAAACGATCACTAGCAGATGATGGTCTTGCATTATAGTCAGAATTTATGTCAAAAGAGCGGGGTCTTTCATGAACATGTCCAATATAATCAGGACCATTGTCATCTCTTTCAATGTAATTTCCAAGACTTATTTGATTATAATTTCCTCGATTCAAACTCAAGCTTCGGTTCAAAGATTTTAAACGATCACTAGTAGATGACGGTCTTTCAGCATTACTTCTTTCCGTATAATTTCTAAGACTTCTTTGACTATAATTTCCTTGATCTGAATCCAAGCCTCGGTCCAAGTACTTTAAACGATCACTAGTAGATGATGATAATGGCTTTTCAACATTATCATCAGACGTTTTGTCAAAAGAGCGGGGTTTTTCAGGAACACGGCCAAAATAAGTAGGACTATCATCGGTATAATTTCTTTCAATACTTAATCCCTGATTCAAATTTAGGGCTTCACGACTACTATTGGTGCTTTTATCTTTCGTATACAAACTTCCTAGACGCGAGCTATTTGCATTTGGCACCTGGTTTTGAGAAAGTTCATACCGGTCTAAATTTGACGGTTGACATTCCAAATCTTTTGAAAGATATCGTGAACTTTTTTGATCACCATATCCTTGGCTTAAAAATGTGCCTTCACGTCGACTGAGTCCACTATCAGTGTTTCTGTCCTCCCTATTAAAATCTCCTTGGCGCGAGCCATTTACATTGGGCACATGGTTTTGAGATGGTTCTGGTGGACGTTCCCAATTTTTTGGAGGATATCGCGAACTCCTTTGATAACTAGATTCTTGATTCAAATTGGGCCCTTCATATCTATTACGACCATTATCAATACTTCTGTCTTCCCTATAGAAATATCCTTGACGCGCACTACTTGAATTAGGTACTTGGATTTGAGAAAGTTCTGGTACATAACGACCTCTTGATTCATAACAATTAGATAGACTAGTATGAAACCCCTGGCATTGTTTTGATTTTCGAAAGCGTTTTAGGTTATATATAACTTGTCGTTGCATATTCCTCGCATTAATAATTTTTTCTTGATTCATTTACGTTTAGTTTCGAAATTTAAGGTTATGAGTCAGAATTTGTCAGAATAATATCATTTAGAGACACATGATCAAAATACTTTACAAATTTATTAGGCGAATTGTGTGTTCAAAATAACAAACTGATCATAATATTAATTACAATTAGTAGAATATGTTCATGCGCATAGAAACTAAGAGCATTTAAGCGAACACACTTACTTATTAACTCTTCTTGTGCTGCACACATATACACAGTCTTTCGTAATCATTTTTTTGTCATCTATTGACTTTATTATTAGTGGTTTAATTATTATATACAGTTGTATTATCTCGAGTAATCTTTCTTGTCATCGATATCCGTTATTGTTATTATATGGATTAGGAGGTTGGCCTGTTGTAGAGTGATTATGATTTTGATTTGAAGGCGGGGGAGGTGGAGGCGGATACTGGCTATATGGACCTGAAGGTCGTACAGGTGAAGCAAAAGATGGGCGATTACTTGTCGATGATAAATTGTATTGTGGTGGAGGTGCTAGCAATTATCCAACAACATAAAAATCTAGGATTCTCTCCAATTAAAATATTTACCTCCTGGTACCATTGACGGTCTAGGTGGATAAACCTGAGAAGGACCGCCACTCCCACCACCACTACTACCATTCATCATGGGTGGTCTTGGTGGCGGAGGTGGCTGTGATGATGGAACACTGGATGTCAGTAATGGAGGAGGAATTGTTACTGGTGTGGTTCTGACATCTGCGAAAAGACGGTTTGGTAGGCTTTGATTCTTTTTTGCTTGTGCCGCCAATAATCGTTCTTTAACAATAATAGAATAAAAAAATTAAATGATAATCCATCAAACTCGTAACAAACAAAATCAAACATGAATTAATACCAGCAGCACTTCCATGTCTCTCCCCTTTGCCATCTTTCTTAAACGCATATGACACTGTAATTGGTTTATTCATCAGATACTGTCCATTCATAGCATCAATCGCAGCATCCGATGAATCAAAATTATCGTATGAGATGAATCCATAGCCTTTACTGTTTCCAGTATCAGGATCTCGCGCAATCTTTTTTGTCGAAAAATATCCCAATAATTAAAATAAAGTTCAATAAATTCGAGAGAAATAATAATCCTTTAATACCTTTGGTGTCTGCACAATAACCCCAAACGCACTAAACGTATCATACAACATCTTCTCATCAACATCCGGATCCAAGTTTCCAATAAACAATGATGCGCCTACATCCAAGTTCTTTTTATCTGATGTCGCCTTTTATTTTTTTTGGATATTATATACCGGAATTAATAATTTTCTGAGTTTTTGGTGAATCAAATAGCTTTCCTTTTTTTACCTTATTGACACGAATCGGCTTTCCATATAATTTAATCTGATTCATAATCTTTATCGCATAATCGGCATCATCTTCGCTCATATACTCGCAAAATCCGTACCCTTGGTGAGTTTGTGTTACACGGTCTTTTGGTAAATGGACATTTACTGCATATAAGAAAAGTTCGAAAGGTTAATTAACATCAAAATAAACATCCTTGAAGTAATGTATATGTTTCTCGTATAAAAGTTTTACCCTCCAAGAGGAGTAGAGAAAGTAAATAAAGTAGTAAATCAACAAGGATTACAGTACTAGCTTATACACACCTACAGGCCCCGCCTGAAGCATCAATTCCCAGATCAAAGCTTCTGTACATCTTTCATCAAGGTTTCCTATATATACTGTAGCTTCTTGATTACGTTCTTCTGTTGGTCGAGAACTCATTAGTTTTTTTTAGATCTCAAAAAAAAGATGTGTTGTAAGTCAAGTCAAAAAGGTTTTTTAATTTACCAATTTCTGATTGGACGTAGATAAATCTTATCGCTAAATCAGAAATCTGTGTTTGGTTTTGTCGATCATAGACCAGCAGCCAATAAGAATGCGTGGCAAATGTTAAAATTGTAAATTCTATGATGTAATAATTAATTTGTCCAATCAGAATTCTTTAATTTATCACATGATTTTCAATTTATGCAATTTTCCTGTTAGTTGATATCTATATTTATCTCAAAATTAAAATTTCTCAACTTTGAGTTAATAATCCAGTCAGAATATAAAAACCAAAAAATTTAATATTTTAATATTAATTTTAATTATATATTTTAAAATATTTTCAACAAATTTGATAATATTCCAAATTCAATTTTTTTATTTTTATATTATTATATAATAAATTTTTTTACTAAATATTTCATACTTAAATATTATTGAATTATAAATATTTTATATTTTATTGAAAAATCTAATTATATAAAATAAGTAAATAAATAAGTAAGCAAACTAAAATTTTGAAAAAAAGTCTGGTTTAATTCAAGCTTGAATTAGACTTAAATTAGATCAAAAATCTGGTTCAAAAATTCAAATCCAATTAAAAGTTTGATTTGAATTCAAATAAATATTTAATAAGCTTCTAAATAAAATTATAGATTATAATCAAAATTATAAATTAATATAAGATAGTTAATATTATAAATAAATATTCAAAAAGTTATTTAAATTTAAAAAATATTTTTAATTATTATAATTTTAATATATTATAATAAATATTTATCTTTGTTTAATAAATATAAATTATAATTTTAAGCAAAATTATAATTAAAAATAAGAGTTATAATTTGATATAAAATAATTATTATTAATAATAAATATTCAAAAAGAATATATAATATTTATAATAAAATTTAAATAAAAATAATTTAGTTATTATTAACTAATTTGTATTTATAATTAAAGTTGTAATTCATAATTTATATTTAGAATTACAAATAATATATATTAATTTTTAATTAAATTCAAATCAAACTCAAACTTGTATAATAATTTAATTTGAATTTGATTCAAATTTTGAATTTTTTTTGAATTCAAATCAAAGTTTAATTAGAATTTGATTTAAATTTTGAATCAGATTCAAATTTAGATAAAAGTTTAATTTAATTCAGTTTATAGAAATATGATATAATATAATTTTCAAGATATCTAATTTTAACTTGATATTATTAACAAAATAAACCTCTATAAGTTTATATATTTTATATTTGCAATATTTTTTTATTTTAATTTTGAATACTATTTTTAAAATCTAATTTATTGATATATTTTCTAATAGTATTAACAATTATAATTAATAAATAATTTTTAATAATTTTTTAAAATATTTTAATTTATTATTTTTTTGAGAAAATATGTATATTTTAAAAAATTTTTAATTTGAATAATACTTTAATTTTTGCTTAATAAAAATTAGATAACCAAATCATTATTTTGTATTTTTCAGATAAAATTTTACTTAAATTTCAATATTTATTTAAATAATCTTTTTAGAAATTATTATTATAAAATTTGCAAAACTTAAATTATATTTATATATTCAAAACTAAAAATTATTACTTTAAAAATAAATTTTTAAATCAATAATACTTATCTATTACTTGTTTTAACTATAAGTTTTTAATAATCTAAATTATTTTAAAATATAACTTAAATTAAATAATATTTAATATTGCTACCGTTTCTAGTTCTTACATATGAGAATATTTAAAAATAGTTAACAGTGACTGTGTTCACGGCAGATTTTAAATAAGAGAGATATAAATGATGAAAATGGATGGTTGACAATAATAAATTAACAAGAATATGAGTATAAGATGAATATTTGAATTTGTTTGAATAATAAAACAATACTAAAATTAAATATACGCTATTAATCCAAGTTAGAAAGTGTATTGACAAGATAAAAAACAGTATGATGACAATTGAAAAACAACAAAAATAAAACAAAGACAAAACAAAAGAAAACAAAAGAAAAACAAAAGAAAAATAAAACACAAACAAACAAAAATAAAGCGAACAAAAGAAACA
>CAJVPL010000864.1:0-18965 GCA_910591945.1 Ambispora gerdemannii | reverse complement strand
GGATGAATTCAAAATAATCACGATGATTTGATGAATCTAATTGTGTTTTCTGTATAAATTTATCATATTCTTCATTTCCACTTGTCCAATTACTAAGATTTTGTTTTAATTTTTTATGTTCACACGCGCTACACCACCAGTATAGCTTCTGCATTTCTGTGCTACAATGTTTGCAATAAAACTCTCTAGTTTTTTGTTCGTTTCGTTCTATCGTCGACGACATATCATTAAATTTTAAGGTGCATAAGTGTAAAAAACATGAATAAGTTTTTCAGGTTGATGTTTATTTATAACGATAACGTCAAGCATCCGGAATTTTATGTACGTATAATGATACTACTTATGGAAATATAAAGAGGATGCCAAGATTCACAAAAAGTTAGGTCCTTTATTAACGTTGTTTCGTAGAAATTCGATTGCATAATACGTATTTGTAGTTTCGGAGATGATAACGATAATCTTAATTACAGTTAAATAAACTATTTTTACTTGATTAAAAAATATATGAAACCATTTTTTAGCAAAAAAATCCAGTCTTAAACTTTTTCTCATTAATGACGAATTTAGCGAAGAATTATTAGCCAATTAATATTTGCAAACAAAAGGAAATGTCGTAAGCTACAACTTCGACTAAAAACAGATCAGTTTCTTACATTTAGTCTATTGACAAGAATTTCATATTACAACTTTGAAATAAAATACTTGCAAAATAAAAAATATAGACAAATATTGTTTGCTCCATTATAATATTTATATATAATTTTTCTAGACAAAATTTTCTAGAAGAGAAACTACTTAACAGTGGATTTTTTAAAAGTTTAATAGAATACGTAGTTGTTTCAATTGTTCATAAGGTATTATGATGAAGTTAAACTTGCTGCAAGGAAAATTTTTTATTAACGCCATGAAAATTGAAAATTTTTAACCGCTAATACCTAATACAAAATAAGAAGTAATGATTTGTCATGCTAATACAAAGATAATTGCTTTCCGCACGATACATAAAATTTGAAATTTGATGCGAAGGGGGTATTGTGACGAATTTAGAATTTTTTTCTATATATTACTCATTTCTGTTTATTGAACTTGTTTTTCTAACTCGTTCTTTTTTGTTCTAGGTTAAGCTCTCGCGCAGCTTTCTTTTGAGCCGCTACTTTTTTTCGTTTCGTTTTTGCAATCTTTCGTTCAATAATCCCGATGTGTATACGATAATAAACAAAAAATACAAATATATTTTATGGTCAGATTCAAGATTTATACACCTATAATAAACTACTGGAAATCCAAAAAGTTTAATTGGATATTTAAATTTAACTTAAATATATTTTTTTTTATTTTAAAGTGATTGTAAAAAATTTTTATAATTAAAATGTAAAAAAAATTTACAGTCACTTTATAAAATCTAAAGAAAATATATGTTAAAATATAAGTAATCTTTACTTTAATTCAAAAATAAAAATATTTATTAAGAAATTGAAAGTTTCAGTTCACAATTGTTATTTTATCATATTTGAAATTTAAAGTGTTAATCTCAAAGCCATTCATCAATAATAAGAATTTTTGAAGAAATTGCACTCTGAATCTTAAATAATTCATTTGGCTAGCAGATACTTTAAGCAGTTATACACAGTATTTTAATGAAAAATCAAGAGATACAAAATAATTGTATTGACAGTAATATGAAATTGCAGAAATGAAGGGTTTTGTATTTACTTTTGCATCAAAACAAAATTCGATAAACTGAAACTCATTCAAGTTTTTCCAACCAAATATTTCAACAAATTATATTTAAACGATAAATTTTTCTATACATACGCATAAGAGGTTGTGTTCGATAGAATTCCAAAGTTAAAAATAGTAGAAAACTCATATTTTCCAATATTAATTTAGTGACGTATTGAAAGAAAAGAAATCAGCGAAAAAGAAGTATTCAACATTCTGGAAAAACCAAAAAAACCCCAGAACTAATTACTGAATATCAAGCAGCCAATTTAAATAAATTAACTGCGGTAATACGTAGACATAGATTTTCTAAGCTTCTTTTATGCAATCGAATTTCTGCTAGGAATAGTTATTTCGACTAAAAAAGGTTTTCTATTAAAGAGAAATTTTCCTTTAAGAAGGTTCGACTTGGAGAGGTTTAAGAAAAACTTCCAAATATAGAAAATTATATCGTTATGCGTAATACATGTAATTGATCGCGAGTCAAACCAACCCATATGAATAGAAACAATAAAAAAGGAGCTAACTTATTGGAGTTAGACGCAAAACGTATAGTAATGATACTGCTCTATACAGATTACTTTTTTCCATAGTTATTTGTTACAATGACAACCAAAATCATTTGATAAATTTCTTCGGTATAACGATTTTGTAAGAAATTCTCGATGTAACGATATTTGCAGAATTTTCCCGACCATTCGTTATCGTTATGACCGCATACCGCATACGTATACCATTTTTCTGTAACACCAAAAGTTGTCATTTTATATTTTCATCACGCATACATAAATTCTGGACGTTATAATGATCAATTGGAAAATGTTTCGCAATAACTCGCCTTGCAAAATATACTTCGAAGCTTTTATGATATTATGTCGTTTACAATTGAACGAAATGAACAAGAATTTTACGCTGACCTCGTAGAATCGGAAATTTGCAAACATTGTAGTTCAGAAATGAAGAGTTTACACTGGTGTGAGATGTGTGAACGTAAAAAGTTTCAACAAGATTTTAGTAATTGGACAAGTCGAAATGAAGAATATGATGAATTTATACGGAAAACGCAATTAACTTCTTCAAACCATCGAGATTATTTTGAATTCATTCCATATGAACATTTTTCGGATATCAAACAAATCGGCAAAGGGGGGTTTGGAACATTATACTCAGCAATATGGAAAGAGGGACCACGATGGAGTTGGGATGAGAAAGAGTATAAATGGCTACGAGCTGGACGAACCAATATAGCGCTAAAATGTTTGAATCAGATATCCTTAAACCACAAGCATTTAATGCACGAGGTAAGAAAGTAAACTATAATTATATTATGAGATAAAATTCCGAATATTAATAATAATTTACTATTATTATTATTATTATTATTATTATTATTATTTTAGCTTGAAATGCATTATAAATGTTGTCATAGTCGTCGAATCTTGCACTGTTACGGTATTACTAAAGATACATCCACTGGTGCATACATGCTAGTAACTCATTACGCAAATATAGGAGACTTACGAAGTTATCTGAATGAAAGTTTTACAAAAATAACTTGGAAAATAAAATTGGGAATATTGCATGATATAATTCGTGGCTTGCGATTCATTCATCAAAACAATTTTATTCATCGCGATCTCCATCCTGGTAATATATTGCAACATAGATCTGATGACGGTGAGGGATGGACTTTGATAGCGGATTTAGGATTATCTCATCCCGAAATGCATGGGGGAATTTATGGAGTAAAAGCATACATTGCACCAGAAATTTTACGTGGTGGCGAATATACATCTGCAGCAGATATATATAGTTTTGGCATGATACTCTGGATTATGGCAACCGGTGATTTTCCATTCTCTGGTAGAACAGATAATATTCACCTCACATTTGATATTTGTGATGGAATACGACCGGAAATTCCAAATGGAATTGCTCCCAAATGCTATGTCAATTTAGTAAAACGTTGTTGGAATTCAGATCCTGCTGAACGCCCAACTACTGAAGAGATTTATAAGCATATACGAGCTTGGAATGTGTCCATGTATATGCTAAAGAATAATGATAAATATGGATTTCAAGCTGCCAATATAGAAATTAATAAATCACAGGAAATGTTTTTACAGCCCAAAATTACATCACCCAATTCAAGTACATGCAATACGAAGTCTCACGTTTTATATATTCTATCTAGATCAAGAAAATTTATGAATGAATGCATAGACTCGCGTTTATTTAGCCTTACAATTCCGATGAGTATGTATTTTTTTTTCAATTGGCCATTTACAACTATTTTTTCAAATAAATAATATTTTTTATAATACTTAATAGCATGTAATCAGGAAATAAATCAAGATGAAGATAAAAAGACAAGTCTGATAAAAAAATCAAACTCAAAATGGTGTATTTCCGATTCATGTTTCTACATTTACATAAGCCTAGCAATGAAGCTAATTTTCATACGAAGTATCATAACGACTATCTATAAAAATTCCATAAAGTCTCAAAAATTTAATCTAAAGTTCCAATTTCAATACAAAAAATCTTTTGGAGAATTAATTTTTTCTTTATATGTCTTAATGTTTCTTAATTAGTTTTGTGTTATTTAGTTTGTTGCTTTTACTATGTACTGATAGTTTGATTTGTATATATTAATAAGTAGCAACATCATAGAACATCTTATAGTAATTTTGCCCGGTTTTATCTAACATTAACGTTAATAGTATGACTCGACGTTAAATATTCACGATCAGTGTTAGTCGTTAGTGCAGACATTAACAGTATCACATAAATATTACTATTTTCTATAGAAATTATCGTTATGAACTCAAATAATTTTCACTTTCCACGGACCAATTAAAGTTTTTCATTGTGCACCATTCGATTTGATTCTGGAGTGAGATTAATTATTCCAGTTCGGTTATTCAGACGGAATTATTTCAGTTACCAACACGGTTCAAAATAAATTAGTTCTTAGAAAAAATATAAATATAATATTTGTATTTATGTACGAATAATTATCAGCGTCAGTACGTATAATTAAATCCAATGTTGCGGCATACCGATACTACAAATATCGATATCACTAGATTTGTCAAGAAAGGTTTATCTACTTGTATGCGCGCCCTAAATATCGACATGATCCGTGTTTTGTACAATTCAATCATTAGAATTTAGAGTTTCTCATCATTTATTCTAAATAATGAAGGTGTTTTGTCCAGTGTTTGGATAAACGTATTGTACAGATGCCCAAAGAAGTTATGTGTAGTAAAAAAAAATCAATGCGTACAGCATAAATATACACTGCCCACCAAAAAATAAAAATTATACCAATTTGTACTTATGTTTTGGTGAACATTCATATGGTGCAAGCACTCTTAAATCGACAATATATTTCATAAACTTCTTATCTAAAAAGTAAATACAAAATTTAACTGGCAATATTATAGAAAAGGACTTTCTTAATAATATTGCCGGTTAAGTTAAATTACAAATATAAAATATTGCTCCCGCAGCAGGTTTATGAACTCGAAAAACCACCCGTTCCAAAACCTCTTTTTACCGATTTGTTCAATATACAAAAAATTCATATGTGATAATAATCACAATGATTTGAAGACACTAATTGTGTTTTCTGTATAAATTGGTCATATTCTTCATCCACTTGTCCAATTACATGTATTAACATTTTGTTCAAATTTTTTGTGTTCACACGTGCTTCTCCAGTCTAGTACAGAGTGTACTACATGTACAATGTTTGCAATAAATTTCTCTAGATTCTTGTTCGTTTTGTTCTATTGTTGACGACATATTATGAAAGTTTTAAAGTTTGCGAGGCAATGCGTCTAGTTTGAGAATCAATAACGTAAAAAAAAAACCGCCGATCAATGATTGCAAAATTTAACGTTATAACGTCAACGTTAACGTTAAGTGCAAATTTGTGCATACCGATACGTACCGGTACGTAGTGTTAACGATAACGATAATTTATGATATACTCCAAGTAGTACATGTAACGTAACGATGCATGTACGTACATGAACTACATGTACGTACATACGTATACATATCGATATCACACTACGTACCGGTACGTACAGAAACAACTAAATCTACCAGAATGTCTTTATCTTCCTTAGTATCATGGATAGAAACTGCAATTTCAGAAAAACATCTCAAATATTTTAATTTTGGCGCTTTTAAAGATACCGAAGTAATTGGAAATGGACATTTTGGCGAAGTATATAAAGCAACTTTAAACGACGACTTGACGGTAGCTTTAAAAGGTCTTTATGTAAAAAATAAAAACTTTGAACGAAATCAAAAAGAATTCGCTAAGGAGGTAGATTTATTACTTTATCTGATAATCAAACCACAAATAATAAAATTTAATAAAACTCTATATATCAAATTAGTTAAAATTTCTTATTCAAGTTCATTATCACCCAAACATTATTGATTTTTATGGAATTACTAAAGGTAGGTGTTACAATTAACGTTAATATATTATTGTTATCTGTAAAATCTATGAATAAATGTTATAAACTTCGACTCTACCAGATCCCAGTAATCAAAAATACATGTTTGTTTTTAATCATGCTAATGGCGGAACCCTTCGAGTATATCTGGAAAAAAATTTTACTGAATTAAAAGGAATTGACAAGTTGTCTTTAGCCCAGCAACTTGCAAAAGGGGTAAAGTGTATACACGATGAAGGCATTATTCATAGAGATTTGGTAAGAATCTTATTCATTTCTTTCGACTTTAAGTGAAGTTTAATCTTTTATTTAATTTTCTCATATCAAAGAACCATAATAATATCCTTATTCATAACGGAGAAATCAAAATCGCAGACTTGGGTTATTCAAAACTCTCAGACGATGATTTCAACTCGAAAACTGATTATGGAATTATAAGCTATGTTGATCCAGCTTTTCGAAAGGAGCGGAATAATTTTCGACGAGACGAAAGTCTGATATTTTTAGTGTTGGTGTACTATTATGGATGATTTCTAGCGGTCGTCCTCCATCTAATAAATATGGAAACGTTCATGAAAATGTTCTTGAGAAAGAGATGACAATATTTGAACTCCTTCTGAATACGTCGAGCTCTATCAAAATTGTTGGGACAATACACCAGCAAATCGTCCAACTATAAATAAAGTAAATCAAGACCTAAAAGCAATAGTTTGGTTGCCACCAGAATCTTCTGTTTTCGCACCTGAAACTTCATCTACTTTGAGTTCCGAAATATGGTCATCGATAGAGCAATTATCAGGAAATTCGAATTCATCATGTGAAGACTCTGAAAATTTAGTATCTTATCATGAAAAACTTTCAATTTCGAAAAATGCACCTGAAATTATTGTTGATGAATTATTAAATTTGCTAGATAAACAGCTTAATTACGAAAAAAATGTCTTGACGATTGGCAGATCACTACAATCATATTATCAACAGAACATGCCAGATTCTTTCGACAACATTTACGCTTTTTTTACTTTTTTACACAATTCTAAAGACAAAACTCAATATTGGACACTCTTGGGATTTTTCTATTATACTGGTTTAGTAATAAACAAAAATTTAGAGCTTGCAGCAAAAATTTTCGAAGAGTCAGCAACCAACAATCATGGTATGGCGCAATATTTTATTGGAAATTGCTATGAAGAAGGAAAAGGAGTACAAAGAGATCCTGTGAAAGCATTTCAGTGGTATATCAAATCAGCAATGGGAGAAGATACTAGGGGAAAATGTAATTTAGGTATATGTTATCAAAATGGAATCGGAACAGAGAAAGATGAGAAGAAAGCATTCGAGTGGTTTTGAAATCAGCAGAGGGTGGTAATGCTAACGGACAGAATAATCTTGGTCGGTGTTATCAAAATGGAATCGGAACACAAAAAGATGAGAAAAAAGCATTTGAGTGGTATTTGAAATCAGCCGAAGGTGGTAATGTTAATGGACAAAATAATCTTGGTCGGTGTTATAAAAATGGAATCGGCACAGAGAAAGATGAGAAAAAAGCATTTGTGTGGTATTTGAAATCAGCAGAGGGTGGTAATGCTAATGGACAAAATAATCTCGGTGTTTGTTATCAAACTGGAATCGGTACACAAAAAGATGAGAAAAAAGCATTTGAGTGGTATTTGAAATCAGCAGAGGGTGGTGATGCTTTAGGACAATATAATCTTGGTTGGTGTTATCGAAATGGTATAGGGACACAACGAGATGAAAAAAAGCATTTGAATTATTTTTAGAGTTATTAAATATTACAATTATCGGAGATTGGTCAGATTCTAAATACAGTAATTTGGATAATTGAAATTTGTTAAAAGAATCCACCACTTATACTTAACATTAATAAACTTTTTATTTTATATAAATTTTTATCATATTTGCATTTTTAAATAAACTTTTAGAAGAATAATAATTAATATGTGATTATTTCCAAGTTTGATAAAATAATTATTAAAAGTAAAGCAGATAATAAAAACCCAGCTACGAATGAATACTCAATAGTAATGCGTTATCCAAATCATTTCTGGTTAGGCACTAGTTATCCTCCTCGTTATGTCGATTTACACAAGTGTATTACTTCCAACTACGAAGAATTGACTTTGGATCAAAAATCAGCATATATATATATATTACATTATTTCCGAGCTGGAATAATTTACAAAAAGAACTTGTGTGTTACGACTTTCACCCTGGCTGGAAATGCATTATTACATATTGATGCTTTTATTGCCAACTTTGGGCTTGCAGATCCAGCAGACAGAAAATCCAATGAGTCTGGCGGTATTAAATGGAAAACCATATACTGAAGCGGTGGATATTTATAGTTTCGGGATTATTATGTAAGAGGTTATCACAGGAGGACGACCATTTGGTGAACGAATTCATGATATAGATCTCGTATGCGACATCTATAAAGGAGAAATGTTACTGAATTAACATTAATCTTCTAATTCCATAATTTGTATTCTTAGTTTCTACATGGAGATCTCATAGTTATTCCACAATGGAATCTCCTAACTCCGAAAGCTTCCTTCATTACGTAATTCCTAGTTTCTTGTGTGATTCGTATTGAAAACCAAATTTAGAAATGTTTCATTATGAATGAATATGTACTTAACGATAGTAATTACATGTATCAAGAGGACGACAATTATCTGGACAATTGAAAGACATTGAACGATTATTCTAAGAGAAACCATCAATGTATAATATTAACCCTAGAATTAACGTAGTGATTCAAAATTGTATATTGAAGCGTTCTTAAGTCTCTGAGAAGACATGCTTTGATCTAACAAATAACAAAGTTCTTATTCGTAATAGTAATAATATTTGTGAATACACTATTATTTTATTTTTCCTGACCAAACTTCAAACCTTGTGAGTGGATTGCAAGTAGTGGATGTCAATTTCTTTTGAATTGTTAGCTTAAACAGGCCGTGTCAATAAGTTCTGTGGAATTACCTTCTAGTATTAAGTTTTTCTTTGAACAGGCTGTATCAATAAGTCCTGTTATGGTTGAATAAGATTTTATTATCATATTGATTCGATTTTCGTTACAAGAGTAATTTTATTCTATTCTATTCCCCCCAAACGCCCTCCGTCATAAAGAAAAGGTCGATTTTTGTATAAGTCGCCACGGGAAGCCTTTAGAACACTCAAAGAAACCCTTTGATCGTAAATAATTTAGTCTAGCTCTCACCCCCGTTGTGGAAACCCCTTAATTGATTGATTGTTGTAATGAACACAACAGTACGACCTACGATATCAAATAATGTTCCTAAATTATTCACGTTCAAGTTTATTTATTATTGAAAAATGTTTTGATCCTATCCAGAAAAACAGACCAACTGCTAAGGAACTTCACCACTTTATTGACTCTATCTAAATAACTCTACTTAAACACCAAATACAGGCGCCTTAGTAAGAATAAAGGTTATTTTACGATTTTTAGATCAAATCTGATTTGAATTTGATCTGACCTGAAATTATCAGTTCAGGTTGATCTCAAATCCAATCTGATCTGATCTGATCTGAGCTTTATTCAAACTATTCTCAGTTAATTATATTCTATATATATTATGCTAAAAGATTTCTCCTTATGATTAATATTAAGTCAAATTATCTCAGTTAATCTTATATATACAAAAACACTTCTTTGTATTTGATAAAGAATTTGAATGCTTTGGTCTAAAATATGTAAAAAAGAATATTGAAAGAAATTTAGAAAATGATAATAATCTAAAGATAAACTAAATCTCTTACTTAGTGAATATGTAGGTAATAATTTTTTTCTTATATTGATCACAATATAAGGTCTAAAAAAGAAGCTTTATGAAAGCTATGGTGCATAAAATCTAAAGTCATCAAACGTTTGTATTTTATAAAATGGATAAACTTCTTTACTAAGAAGTAAATACAAAATTTAATCCGTGATTATGCTCAGAAAAGGCCTATTCTATCATATTCACGGATTAAATTTTGTATTTACTTCTTAGTAAAGAAGTTTATCCATTTTATAAAATACAAACGTTTGATGACTTAAGATTTTATGCACCATAGTCAAACTTTTTGAAAAATATTTAGATTTTCAGATCTTACTCAATATAATCTGTTCAATAATATGACACTAAACACTATTAAAGAATTCAAAAATCTTTTTGTTGCTATGAGATAGGAAAAAGTTATTTATTTTCAATATATAAACAAAATGTGAATAAATCAAAGATACATATAATAATAGGATGTTGAGCCAACAGTATCATTATGAAACATTCTCATTACCTTCTTCGCCACCCACTTCGTCATCTCCATCACCCTTAGCATCATTGTCGCCATCATCTGCATCATCTACGAAATAGTTCAAATCATTCGAATCCACCTAAATCGTCGTCATCGTAGTAGTAGTTCATCTGTATCCCTTAAATCAATTGACCCACCATCATCATCTTCACCACAACCACAACCAACAATATCATCATCGTCCAATTCTCATCTAGACAACTCAAAAACAAACAGACAGTACAGTATTCAATAGTGGATACTCTTATGAGATACACTAAAGTTAGTTGCAGTAAATTGATTGCGGGAATTAGGGGAATTGTGCGGAATTAAGAGTTTTCTGTTAGAAGAGATAAACTTTTTACGTGAGTATACTAAATTAATCGATTCTAGAGAATCGATTCCTATCCCCACTCGGAGTACATCATCTATGCTACAGTACGTACATCTTATCGTATCTTATCAAGAATCGCCTGGGTTGGGATGTAGCTAATTTCAACATGTGTAAAGATTAATACTGAAAATTCAGTAGTGTATACCCTTGGAAAAAGATTCAGATATAGAATACGTATAGCGATAGTTGTACCATATTGTGATTTGATCTAAATACATATGGTACAAAACTTGAGTATTTACCCATGTATCATACCTGATAATTTTTTAACGCATACACAAATAACTTATTCAAACATGATTTTGACTCCTTATGCATAGTAAATAAATAATGAGTTGCAACTCAAGTGCATACAAACCACTCTTTTCTTTATAATGTCATGTATTAGTTCAAATATAGTAGAGAAATAAGTAACAGACCCTTTAATCGTGAATATTTTTAGTTTAAACTGCATAACAAACCTTAATTTTAATACATAGTATAATCTCCATTGGTCTCTATTAGTGCCAAAAAACGATTCTTCATACTATTGGTTAATTTTACGGCAAGTTCGTTTTGAAGAGGTAACATTCTTTTGTCAATTCTGCCTTCAATCCTTTAAGTGTTTGAATTTTTTTCGATATCTTAATTTTCATTAAGCGCCAAATATTTTCAATCAGGTTTGATTAGGAAACATCGAGAACTTTGACATTATTTTTTGCCTTCCATTCGTTAGTTTTTTTTTATCGGTGCTATCGTCTTCTTGCAAAATCCAATCTAAGTTATCCTCTTCATAAAACTTGCTGGCGGAAGATAAACATCACTTTTCGTAAATAATACACATAAATTTGGCATCAAGATTTCTTTGAAAGCATATTAATTTGCCAAAGCCAGAAGATGATAAACATCCCACACGTTAACTTTTAAATGATGCTTACGGTACGAAAGATTACGAATTGCTATGCTTTCCCTGTTGATCGATTCAACAAAAGTACTCTCGTCTGTAAATATTACACTATTTCAGTCATAATTTATGTGATCGTTTGCCCATGTAAGCGTTTTTCTCGATGATTTTGTAGTAAAGGTTTAGGAATTTCATTGATATATTTGCCTCCAGCTTCACATATACATCGTACACTAACGTTTACACCTTTTTGTTTCCATTTTCTGTTGTCATCGTCATTTTTTATGATTTTTTTATGTTGTACATGTACTACATAAAAAACATTGCTAGAAAGCTCGAATGTTGTGTTTATTTAGTATATTATTATCCATACTGCCAACAATAATTCTTACGAAATATGTTTAGTAAGAAGAAAATAAAATTGCTTATTGCTTAAAACTATTATTCAATTAAGACAAATTGCATAACCAAGAAGTTACTTGTTTTTATATCGAACTTACGATATGAGTAAGACTATTCGAGCGAAAAAACTATAATCAATTTTTCGCGTCTGAACGTTTCATTATTATTTTCAATAAACCAGGAAAAATCTTATCGACTGTCATTAACACTTAGTTCGCTCAAGACTTCAATTATAATCAATTCCAGAATGCTACAGAGGGGACATTTTATAAAGTAAAATCACAAGAATCTTATTTCGTGAATTTTTGCTAACTAATTTTTTATATAGTCTATTACATGTAATAGAATTTGATTACATAGGTACAGTCAACCGCAAAAGTATCCAATCCCTTCTGAATTTCCGTAGATCATGTGCTACAGTGCTCGTCAGAAGACCCCCAAAAACTCCGAGCACAAAGAACATTATAAATGCTGATTATTGATACCTTTATATATTGGTAAACTTCTATATCGGGTATTGTATGTTCATAAACTTTCACGTCCCAAATATGATCAGTTATTTCATAACACATTTTAATATCCAATAATCGAATTTTTGACGTCCAGTGATCCAATTCGAGCAAAAATACCACCACTTGATTTTTCTAGATTAGACAAATCGAATTGTTATATTTTCGCTCAAATTTGATCACTAGACATCGAGATATTATGTCCTAAATTGACTAATTTATTGTATTTGGGGCATAAATGTTTATGAGCATGCAGTACCTGATATACCAATACCAATACCAATACCAATACCAATACCAATACCAATACCAATACCAATACCAATACCAATACCATTACCATTACCAATACCAATACCAATACCAATACCAATAATACCAATAATACCAATAATACCAATAATACCAATACCAATACCAATACCGATACTAATACCAATACTAATACCAATGCCAATACCAATACCAATACCAATACTAATACCAATGCCAATGTCAATGCAAATACTAATGCCAATGCCAACGCCAATGCCAATATGATATAATGTTACAATTGGTAAAACAAAAACAAAGAAATTAAATATTCATTATTAAACTTTTTGAATAGCATGATCCGGCTCATGAGTAGTAGAAGCAAAAGAATTTGATATTGACATAGCGTTGCTCAGAAGTTGTGACTCTGGTGGTGCATAGTAGCAACATGGTAAGAAGACTGCAGCAGATTTTGTTGTTCCAAACGTTAGAAATAAAAAGATTCCCCTACAAATAAGTAATATTACAATTATTCGTAAGATTTTGTCCCAAAAGCAAATACAAATATTAATAGACGTACGATGCGCTCCCAGAAAACTCTGAAAGTGTCAAATCCTCCGAATCAGGAATATTCTGAATTATACGTGGAATGTATGAAGCCAATGATATCATGGCATAAAATAAACTGTAAACGCATAGACGCACAGCTAATCCCAGCTTTATGGCTGTGCCTCTAGTTTGTTTTTGTCTGAATAGTCGCCAACGCCTGAAAGTCAATACACTAGAATGGCCTATTGCAAATACAATAGTTAATTTTTCGCTCGGGAATAATACATCGATAACCAAGTCAAGCGAAAAAACTTACAAGCAAAAAAAGTAGCAATAGCCGAAACAATAATTGACGGTATCATAAAAGCCAACCAGTCGTTCGACCCTTTACAATACAACTGATTCGGCTCCGCTCCCCAATTCTTTTCTCGGCGTGCACTTACCCAACTCGCCACCTGCATTATCGCATTGATTACCCAAATCCCACACGACGCATACCGAAAACACTTTTCTTCAATTCTCACATCATGCATCACTGTCGAATACCACAAATAAAAGGCCAACATCACGGCAAACAATTGCATCGGGTAAAACAAAAATAATGAAATTTTCTGTTGTATAATGCATAGGGAGGTTTCAAATGCGCGTGTGCGTAAGTCGTCACCGTATTTTATTACTGCGGGAAGGTTGGCCAGTTGGTTGATCATCATGCAGACGCATAATTGAAATAATGTCCATTTTGTAAAGTATGCTGGAGATTTTAGAATTATGAATATTAGAACGGAAAGTAAAAGGATGCTTAGTAGTTCTAATTGTATGTAGATTATTACTGGTGTTGAATAGGATGTCATTGAGTTTTATTATATTTTATTTTATTACACTGCTATTATTATTATTGGTGTACTTATCGTTATAGACAAGTTTGGTAATCTGGAATTTGACTTCTCATTAATAAAAGAATGATTGATGAGGTCTAAGTAATAAATAGCAAAGTGCATAACAAATTTTGGAAAAAGTTGAATGCTAGACTCAATTTCTATAGCTCTATTTATTACAAACAAAATTACATAACGATAAAAAATTGTCGCTTATCGTTATATTGTTGATCCTTTCATGCCTAGATCAAGGTTTCATATAATGCAAGTTGAATTAGAAGCATTATTTTCTCGGTTAATAATTAATATTAACTAGAATACTGCATCTAATTGTCTTTATTTAGTTGTTTATTTGATGTGATTCAACATCATATTATTAATCGCAAGATATGGAATTATTACCGAACCCAAAATTTAAGTTTTTTTTTGAACTTTTCGCATTACGATTTACTTCAATTAATTAATAAAATGAACCCTTTATAGAGCATATGTGCAAAAAAGTAATAAGAGCTTAAAAGGGACCATTTACATTGCGCATTAATAATTTGCGTTCATTCAAATATCGATGCTTCTATCCTTAACGTTACAAACGGATCATTGATTGCCGGCTCTTTAAAAATATCTGAATGATGCATACCATTGTACGTATTAATCGACCTCGCTGTAAAACTTGAAAATAAAGAAAAACAAGTACGTACAGTATTAGTATGATAAAAAAAACCCACTAACGCTAACGCTAGGTAAAGTTTGTTCGAAATTGATCATCTTTTCTTCTTTTAGGACAGAGCATCTATTTTTTATTTTTTATTCTTTGTATATTTCGCAAAGTCACAACTAATAAAGTTATTCGATTTGGTTTAGGCTATTGTTTTGTAATTTTCTACTTTTAATTAAATCGGTGTATGGGAATAAAAACAGTCGATTTATCGGTTTATTTATTTGCATTACGAAAACTTATCGTTATTACTTAAAAAAACCAAAGCTTTGCGCCAGCTTTATAAATGAAAATGAATGATTTTTCTGAAAGAAGTTACATGTATTTGGAATTGGCCGTGTGATCGTGACAATCTGTTGTGGTGCACGAACAATTTATGATTGATAAATCAATCAATGAATTACGTGCATCCGCTTAAAGGGAGAATTTGCACAACAAAGCGTCACTCAAAATGCTTTCTTTTAACAATACATACAGTACGTATACAATACTGTATAAAAATTCTTACAAAGAAACTTATAAAGCAGTACCGAAAATAATGAACAAATACGTTCAGCACCAATTTTCATTAACCAAATTTTCCAAAACTTTTTTAGTGAACTTTGAACGTGAAATTGACCACAAATGTTAAGCTTTAACACAATAAAAAAATGTCAGTTTCTAATATAAACACTCAAAATTTTGGCAATTTTAGCTTAGATATTATGCAAAACAAATCGTTACAATACATTTATGAAATGAATTTTTTGATGAAAAGCCATCATCATCATGTTCATTGGCTAAAAATGATATATACGAGCAATATTCGTCTAAATTTAATAGTTGGTATTAGAGATGGCGCAGCAAGTACGTGACGCTTAATTGTCACCTGTTGCAACACGTTGCAACTCCAAAATTTTATAAGCCGCAACTAGTTGCAACTAGGTGATGCTTTATTTTTCACCACGTTGCAACAGTTGCCGCGCCATCTTTAGTTGGTATGCATTTTAGCTAATAAATTCAATATTAAATTAAAGATAAAATATTAATATAAAAAATAAAACATTAAGATAAAAGATAAATATAGATAAGATAAATATTAAGATAAAAAATAAATATAATTAAAATATTAAGTTAAAAATAAAATATGAATAAAATATTAAAATTAAATATGGATAAAGTAAAAAAATAAAATAAAAAATAAAATACTAAAGTAAAATAATATATTTAAGATAAAACATAAAAAATTATAATAATAATTATATATATTTATTGGAAAAAATTCTAAATGATTTATTACAATTAGTATTAAATTATTTAGTTTTTATATATCAGAACAATATTATTAAATTTATTAATTATATGATTTTTATTTAATTTTTAATATTAATTTAATATTAATAATTTTAATAATTATAAATAAATTAGTATAGTAAATTTCTCTATAATCACACTTGTTTATAGTCACATCTCTCTATGATTACTTTAGTTTACTTTCCTATTTATATATAAATATAGCAAAAAAATTCTTTTATAGTCATATTCTCTTTATCATCACCAAATTTTACTTTCTCAAGAGTGATAACTATAGAGAAATTTGATTGTATTTATATTTATATTTTTATAATTTTATTTATAATTTTATATATATAAACTATAATTTGCTTTTAGCTAATTAATCAAAAAAATTTATTAATAATATTATTATTTTAAAAAATAATAATTAAATATTGTACTTTAATTATAATTATATAAAAATAAAATATTTTATTTAACCCAAAAAAAAGTTAAAAGTTATTTTTTTAATACTTATTTAGTATTATTATAGTATAGAATACTTAAGACACCAATAAAATTAAATATTTTTAAAATAAAAAATCTTTATATAAAATTCATATAAAAAGAAAATTATTATTTAATAACTAGATCTATTTATTATAAAATAATAATTTTCTTTTTTTATATAATTATTATATAAAAATAACTAATTTTATTAGTATTTTTAAATATCCTACATTATATTTAGTTTATATTAATTAAATTAAAAAATTAATAATTAGTTTAATAATATTAAATTTAAAAAGTACAAGATATTTGCTAAAAATTTTTGTTTAATAATTTAAAATTTAATTTATATTTTAATATAATTTATTAGCAAAAAGCAAAAAAATATAAAATATTTTTTATATTTATTATAATAATAAAAAATTATCATTTAAATTATTTAGCAAGCAAATTTGCTTGCTAAAATGATTTTTGATTAATTTTTGTACATTTTGTCTAATTTTTATAAGCTTAACCCCTCTCTTTCTAAGCTAAAATAAAAATATAGTCTATTTTAATTGATATAATCTAAATTTATAATTTTTATTTATTATAAATTGCTCAAAATATTTAATTTATTTTGTAATCAATTCTATAATTTTATTATAAAATTTTTTTAAAATTTAGATTATAATAAAAATTTTTTAAAATTGTTTATTTTTAACTTAATAGACAACTATATTTTTTATAATTGTTAAAAAAGTAAAAATAACTATTATATAATATATAATTAAAGCTAATATTAAATAACTTTTTTTTAAATATTTTAATGTTTGATAAAAATATATTCAGATATAAATTTATAATATTTTAGTAAGCAAATTTGCTTACTAAACTAAACAATTTAAGAAATATATAATTCTAAAAAATTTTAACTATATATTAAATTAATAATATAGTAACAATCAAATAATATAATAATATCAAAATTTATTAATTAAATATAAATTTCTTTCTTTATATAAAAGTTTACAATTTTACTAATAAAAATTTTTTTATTTTTATATTAAAATAAAGATAATATTACATATTTTAATATATATTTTTTTCAAATTTTTTAGATTTAATTTAATAAAGCTATTCTAATTGCATATAAAACTAATTATTTTTTTATAATTAATAAATTGAATTTAATCTTTTGTACTAGTTTTAGTACATTTTATAAAATTTATAAAGTATTCAAAAATAAATAAATTTATATAATTTTGATATTTAAATATTAATAAACATTCCTTTATATATTGATATGATTTTTATTAATATCAATAATGTGCTTGATAAAGAAATTATAATTATAAAATATGCAATTTTTCAGTATTATAAATATCCTAAATATAGTACATTATTAAAATTTATTATGTAACTTATACAAGAAAAAAATTAAACTTATGACTTTGAAAAATAAATCTTAATTTACATATAAAAAAAATTTATTTAATATAAATTGTTGTATATATAATATGAATATGATTAATTTAGCAATCTGTACACATACTTTATGTACTTATACTAGAGATGGTGCAGCAAGTATGTGATACTTATTTATCACCTGTTGCAACATGTTGCAACTCCAAAATTTTATAAGCTGCAACTAGTTGCAACTAGATGATGCTTTATTTGTCATCACGTTACAACAGTTGCTGCGCCATCTTTAACTTATATAATTGCAACAAGTAATTGTATGCATATAACAATCTAAATATCAATATTAAACATATTTTTCTTTGAGATAGAGAATCATTCTTAATATTAATAAGATGATGTTTAATACTTTTAAAATTCTGCTTTCATTATTTTTTAGTTTGATCAGTAATTGTTATATTGGAATAGTATTTAAAGATTAATTTTTCTAATTGCTTCCAAAAATCTATGTGTTTCATTTTTTGCTTGTCAGAAACAAATCTACAATATGCAAAAAAGCTATTTGTCTCTGTAACTGTTATTCCAATTCTTTTAACAGTATTTATATAGCAGAAGATCTTTAATGGGTCTCTTCTTACAGTTATAAGAGGAGATAGTGGATCAAGTTAAGTTTATTATTAAGAAAGTTATACGTTATAATT
>CAJVPL010000863.1:0-18967 GCA_910591945.1 Ambispora gerdemannii | reverse complement strand
AGCGACAATTTGATGGATTCTCTGGACTCTGTGTAAGCTTCGACAGGTCACTGGTGGCTAGTCGTACTGAATTCTTTTAATGTAGATTTTTGGTAGTTTATAGTATTTTATTTCTTTTTCTTCGTATTATGTATACTAGATTAGATATTACTGTAAACAAGACTACACTTCAGCAATAAAAAAAATAAAGAAATTAAAAGATAAAAAGAATAATTGTAACAAGAGTGAAAAAGAAAATAAAATAAATATAAGAATAATTGGTTAAAAATAAGCATAATATGGATATAAATAAGATAAATTAATAATAAAAATATAAGTTTTATAGTAAAAAATACAAGAATAAACAAATTTAGTGGAACTGTAAAAGAAAATAAAACAAAAAGTATACAAAAATGTGATTATTATTTAGATATTATGATTTAAATATCAAAAAGATAATTATATATACTAAATATAATCATATAATGTAAAAATAAAGAGGCAAATTAATTTGATCATCATTGAGTTACATGATGTTATATTAATATTCTTTGTAATATATCTTAATTTTTGTTGATTAATAATTAAGTAATTATGAAATTTTTAATAAAAATGGTAACAGTATATAGATATATCTAACAGTTATAATATATTAATTATAATGATAATGGTATAATTACATGAAATACTTGACACAAACAGTATATAACAAATAATTAGAATTGAAATCAGAATTATATGAAGAGTATAAATAATAAAAATAAAAGGTATAAATAACAATTTTCTAAATTTATATATATTTATTATTATATTATAATTTTATAATAAATTATATATTTATTATATAATATTTTTTAATTAAACATTTTTCAGATCTTATTCTAGCTAATCATATTATAAATATATTGTTATTACTATTCTAAACTTATTATAATTATAATTTAATACTTGAAACATTATATATTTAATTATATTATCTATATTCTTCTATTTAGAAATGTTAATTAGTTCTAAAATTTTAATAATTTTAAAAATCACTAATTCTAAACAAATCAAATTGTTTTAATTATAATAAATACAATCAAATCTCTTTATAGTCACCACCCTTAGGAAAGCAAAATTTGGTGATTATAGAGAGAATGTGACTATAAAAAAATTTTTTTATTATATTTATATATAAATAAGAAAGCAAAACAAAGTGACTATAAAGGAGTATAACTATAAACAGATATAATTATAAAGAAATTTGACTATAATTCTTCTTAATATTGTTATCAATAAATTTTATTAATAAAATAAAATTATTTTCAAAATTAGCAATTTTTCAGAATTACTTCAATTCTAAAATACATTACAAATTCTATATTTTAAAGAATTCTGATTTTTCAAGATATTTTATTACTTATTTTCAATAAATAAGTTATTAAAATATGTTATAAACAAGTTTAATTAGTAACTTATAAGAAAAAAATTATTTTTAATTTAGTAATTTGTATAAAATTATTAGAATTAAGACTATTTTTTAGACAAAATTTTGAAAATTGTGAGTTTTAAACAAGTTATCTAAAAATATAAAGAAAAAAAGTAATACAAAATCTAAAGTATTTAATATTTTTATTTAATTAATATAAGAATTCACAATATTTTTATAAACTAAAATTTTGCATATTCTTATTTCAAATATTTTTTCTCATTATCTGATTATTTAAAAGACAATCTTGATTAGAACCATTTGGAACTGGTTAACATTCCTACTTCCATTCATTATTATTAATATACTATTATAATTAATATACTATTATAATTAATATACTATTATAATTAATATATTATTATAATTATCCTGGTTAAATAATCTATTATAATATTATAGATTCTTCTTCACATAACTTCATGAACTCCTAGAATAATAACAATACTAATATTATTAAAGTATTAATTGTTAATTTGATAAAGCAATTTAGTTAAATAAACAAGCAAATTATTCAATAAAAAGAACAAAAATTCTAGATGAAGAATTACCAATAAAATATTGATTGATTTCTTGATATAAATAATATTATAATATTAAAAATAATTCAAGTTTTAATTATATTTTTAGGGGAGTGACAGACATTACGTAATTTCTTAAGGGGGGAGGGAGGATTTGAAAAATCACGTTCATATTAAATAATCTTACCTAGAGAGGAGGGGGAATAGAGATATAATAAAATTATATTACGTAATATCTGTGACTCTCCTTATATAAATACATTTTCTGGCCAGGCAATTATGAATTGGCAACAAAATGGAAAAATTGGATTGGTAAAATTGTGGAATTGCCACACCACGATTTCTTAACGTCTTATTTTTGTTTTCTTAATTATTTTAGCAAAATCTTCATCTTTTAAGTTTCCACGTGGTAAATATTAATATCTTTAGGGAGCAAATCAGGTAATTTATTCAGTAACAATTTTTCAATAAGAGCATCGTCAACAAATATATCAAGTCATCAGTAGAGGATGTACCGCTTATCAATTGGCCAGCCACATCTCACTGTTTAAACAGTTTGGCAGCTTGCCCTTTATCGTCTATAATTCTGTTGTCAGGAGTTGTTACTTTGAACTCGTAACTGAATCCCGTTTGTTGCCAAGATATCAAGGCGACTACCTGATTTGATCTCAAGGTGGATTCTACATTGTGCGTTCAGTCGCTGTCTTCAAAAGACCACTTGCTATCATCTCCGCAAAGTGAGGCCAAAATTCATCCGACAAGAACTTGGGCAAGTGAAGGCTTGCAAACGTAAATAGGACATTTGTACTCTCAGCTGAAGCATCTTTCAATATAACCCCAATAGGTCGTTGACAGAAAATAACAGTTTCCATTTACGTCTTCCTCATCAGACTTGTAGACCACATGATGCTAATTCTACAAAAAAGTTTTAACATAATTTTTTTTATATGGCATTATAAAATTATTGACTTTATATGCAATTAGAGAATAAAAAATCTTCATTTTGATGTAAAAATAAAAAATATTTTTACTGTTTATTAATAAATTTTTTGCTGTTGCATTTCTTTTGATTGCCACTGTATATCGATATGTTTTATTTTATTTTATTTTATTTTATCTATTTTTTTTTACTTGATTTCCATTTTGTTCCCGGAATTTATAAATGCAGAGAAAGGAAAAGGGAAAATGACGAGCAGTAGACGGAGTGTAAGAAATTTGTTAAGGGAATAATACCACTATTATTAGAAATCGTTTATTACTTTTGGTGAATAAAATATATGTATGCTTACTGATAATATTCTACCCGATTTTTATTCTACAGAAAAATTAAAACCTGATAATCGGAACTTATGCGAGAAAATCGTAATAATAATAATAATTAATCAACCAAAACTGAGGGGAAAAATTCACGCACAGCGGGTTGAGGAAAAAGAAAAGAAAAAATATACAAATTAATAGTATAGTACGCTTACACATGAAAATGTGGCGTTTTTTTTTTTAACACAATGCACAGGTTGATGGGGAATCTTATAATAGGAAAATCGTGGGGTTGTACACATGTGAAATTTGTTGGGGGAGGGGGAATAATATGTAAGTATAATTGTGTAGTAGCCACCACTAAAAAGTTCATGATGAAAAAAAATGCTGAAAGAAAATTCTAGATTGAGAAGAGAAAAAGAAATTGATTTACATATGATAATAAAAACTTTTGCCAATACCGAGAACATATTTATTAAGGGATGATCATCATTTGGCATTCCTAATAATGTAAGTGACTAACGAAAAAAATCTATTTGGCGAGCTTATACTTAAGATTCTTCAGGATCATCAAGAACCTGTTTCAGAATGTCGCACCTTCTTTCTAAAACTGACAAGATACCTTCAACTTGCTTTCTATTCATTTTACCGACGAACTCCTTGAATCGTGAATCATCAAAATCGAATTGCGAAGTAAAGTGTTGCTGTTGATATTGATGAGCAGCAGCGGAAATAATTGCGAGTTGATTAGGAGCAATATGAGTTTGACTGACCATCAATGGCATAATTGGGCGTTGACCAGGTAAAATGGTTTGAATGGAAAGAGGCATTTGTTGTGGGGATGTCGGACTTATTGAACCGGAATCGGAAGATCCTTCTGATCCAGATAAATCACCATTTCCATTTGGATTACTTCCATTATTGGCACCCCAATCACGACGACGACGTTGAATCTTTGCTTTGCGCATAGCGACTGGCCGATCTCTATTATGCAACTTAGCGTAAAGGCCACATGCGTTGCAAATTGGTTGGCCTTTTTCATTCTTACGCCATAATGGTGTTTGAGTTTGAGCACAATTTACGCAGCGTATGGGATTTTCGTTGGATGAAGACTCTGATTGTTGGTCTGCTGATTCTTCCTGATTTTCATGAGCCAGTTCTGATAATTGAGATTCTTCAGTAACCATTTCTTCATCAGCAGCATTACTTTCACTATTAATATTAACACTAGTATTAACATTATCAATAGAAGTTTCAGAATTGGCAGTGGATGCATTAGCACCAGAAGTTAAATTATTAGCGGAATTTTTCCTGGACGTTGATAAATTGTACGGACCAGTTGTTGCACTTGGTTTATTTCTAATATGCAATGGACGGTGAGTATTATATTGTTTATAATAAAGCCCACAAGCATTGCATAAAGAATGCATGCGATCGGGAGTTCTACGCCAAAGTGGTGTTTTATTTACTCCACAATTATAGCATTCAAGTTGACGAGGTGGTTTGTTACTGGTATGTTTCTTGCCCGATGACGATGATCTTTGTTTTTGAGGTGTTGCAACTTCGACGTTAGCGGGTTGATTTGTAGTTGTTGTCACTTGAAGTACATTTGTTGGCAATGATGGAGAGAAACTATTACCGGATTTTTCTTCTTTTATCAGACGAAGTGATGAAGATTTGCGATCTAATCATCGAGAAAAAGAGGATGTAAAGAAAAAGGTTAATAACTTATTTAAAATACTCAAATAAAAGAATTCAATATTTACCATCATTGGTATCTTCATTACTATCGGAAAGATGTGATATGTGATGTTCAGCCTGTTCAAGTTTGATATACATGTCAATGCAATCTTCCTGTTTGATTGCTGGAGAAGATCTACGAAGTGATTGACATTGCATCTGACTCGGAGAGACTAGTGCAAGTGTATTACCATCGGATAAAGTTGCAAATCCGGCATCCGAACCCATCAGAAAATCCAATGAAGAGAGGGAGTCATCCATGAGGATGGCGTCATCAAAAGAAGAGTTGTTCATTAATTGAGGACTATCCATGCCATTGCTACCGCCGAAACTGCTGTCCACCGGCGAATCCAAACCACCAGGCGAGAGACATTTAGCCTCGGTGGGACTTGGTAACATTACATCGCCCGAATTATCGTTACTAGTAAACAGTGATTCATCCATCCAACTCTCAACGAGTGGCGTCTGAAGCTCTTCCATCGTTGGAGTTGATGATTCACCACCAACTACACCATTAGCTTCTAACCATTGTTGAAATTGTAATTTTTGATCTGAATTCGAGTTAAGTGCGAATGACATAAGTTCTTCTGATATTTGTGGAATTGTTGATGATGGAGGAATCATCTCGTAAGTTGGAATTTGAACCTGAAGAATTTTATTATCATTCGATCGATTCATCGAGCAGGTTGCTATTTGTGGTGCATAAATGAATGAAGCGCCTTCGATATTCATCATTATATGATTTGGACCCATTTGTATTTTTAGAATTGTTTTTGTATTTCGAAAAGTAGTTAGATAAATCACGCGTTGCGTCGAATATGTTTGGAATTATATATATGTAGTAAACAACGGTGAACTATAATTGATTAGAGTGAATGAGAAAGATTATATTAATAATGCATTATTATTAATAATGTGTTTGCTCTTTGTCATTTATTAATTACAATAACAAAATTCAGTATTGTAATATTATTTTAACAAGAATAATACACTTAAACGGTTATATATAAAGAATAAAAACATTGTGTAATAACAAAAAGATAAAGAGCACGCAGAATATAAACATACACAACACGTTACACGTTCGACACTTACTCTTGGTTGCAGAGTATTATCAGCAAAAGCCAATGTTTTTATTTTTTTTAGAGCGGCTGAAAGGTTGAAACGAACAGACGGCTTCTTTTTAAAATGTATTTTGGGGACTGGAAACAGGTTTACTTTATCTCTGTGTAATATATGCATAGAATGGGGTATAAACAAAAAAATAATTTTAGGGCTGTCTTATTGAACCAATAGAATTTCGAAATCGTTGAAACCAATCAATACATGCGATGTTTAATGATATCATGAGCACAAAAGTCAGGAATTTCGCCAAGTACATTATGGAATATTATTACACGAGAAAAAGAGCGAGCGAGAGATAGAGAAAAGAGAATTTAGGAAAGAAAATAAAATAAATTTGTTTTACTATAACGATAATAGAAAAAATAAAAGCAGTGAATAATAAATTATTATTAATTAGTAATACTACAATCAATAACGATAGCATACATGTAAACGATAGGAAATTTCCATTTGAACAAAGACTTTGCCGCCGCTTTACTGTTTCTGGTATAATAATTGAATAATTGAAAAAAGAGGTCGAAAGAAGAAATCGAAGGGGAGAAATCAGGGACACGAAACTATATTACGAATTGCATCATAAAGAAATTCAGCCAGAACAAATCAACACAAACGGACTGTCAATCTGCCGCCTCTGCAATCTCTGCAATGCGATTTTTTTGATATGCCTTTTTTAGGAGGCTGTCAGAGAAACATTCTTAAGGTTGTATTACTCTGCGAGATAAGATAACGGAGCGATTTTTAAACTGGTCACACACATTATAATATCAAAATAAAATTATGTATCATCAATTAAAATTATATCACACCAATTGTCATCCCCCCTTAATCGTCATATTATAAAACCAGTTTATCGGGTAATACAAGCGCGCACATACACATATAATAAAAATAAATATATCTTCTTTATAAGCTGACTGACACTTACCACACAAAGAAAATTTTCAGTAGTCAAAACAACCAAAAAGAATAATGTAATGACTGGATAAACATAAAACAAATATGCGCTCGCTTCCTATTTTTTCAACCTAGTTTTTCCAAATCTTCCGTCGTTTCCGTTCTTCAACCTATATATGTGTATTTGGACGCCGATGTGTAACTATAAATAAGCAACCACATGCACCTTAGCATTGGTCAATTATGCAATTATGTTGGATCAACTTTCTAATTCGAGAACATGTGTTGTGTAACTTTAATAGTAAGAAACTTTGGGGTGAAGAAATGTATCAATTCTTTAATTGTATTAAATTCAAATTCATAATGCCATTTAGTCGGCGGGTCCATCCGCAATAACTTGAATTATATATATTTTGTTATCTATCACTTTCCATAATCACACTATGCTACATTTCCATGCGCATACATACAGACATTTCATATTTTGTTCGAATATCAATGATATACTCAATAAACTTTTACAATCGTTTTATTGTCTCCTGCATGCAAACTTGTAAATTGGAAAGGCGAAAAACAGTGAAAGGAATTCATATACGAGGGATATAACGGTTGACTCATACGATTTTGACCAATGATTTTCTCGAGAATTTGGAATCGAATTCCATTATTGATTAACATTTCTCAAAATTCAGCCATTTTTCTTTTTGGATGGACAATAAAAAAATTGTCAGCTAACGCTTGTGTGTGTAAGTGTACACTCATCACAAAACACCAGCAACAACACACTGCACCCCCCAAAAATTAGGGCCTTAGATTCACCTTTGTACTCACATTTTCGGGGAAATTTGGCTGTCAAGTAAGACAAGTGTGAAAAGCTACGCACTTTTAGAAACCATACAGCCGATCTTGCTTATTAATAAATCTTTGCGTTCAATTTTTATTGGTTTAATGGTTAAACTGAGTCACATGTGAGATATGTCTTTCTAGTCACATGTGAAATTGATTAAATGCGTAAATGTTTATTATTCAGAGTGTATTTAACACATTTCTATTCGTTTTACATAGATAAAAGTCGAAAATTATATTAATGCCGACTTGGCCTCGTGGATACATAAGCACAATAGATAGCCATGTGTATATTAATTAATTGACCATTTCTTGCATCAATGGGCTGGCAAAGCAAGTAGGCGGTAATTAGGCAATTTCGCATGATAAAATTTCTTTTGTGCTAAAATTGGCGGTTGCACATGATTTCATAAAATTAAAGTGGAATAATCCGGAAATTGAAGGCGAAAATTTTCCGTTTTTAAAGAGATAATGCATGCAAATGGAATTGACAACTTGTAGTAGTTTCTTTCTGCCATTTGATTTTTTTGTGTTCAAAAGATAAGGTAAAACGTTTGTCATTGTTCCACAATTACCTGAGATTTTTGTGAACCTTGTTAACTCTCATTCTCGTTTATTTATTTATGTCTAAAGCTTTGTCCGCATTATTATGTTGTTCGGTACATAAATGCACGCAGATTTCTAAAAGATAAACGTGTGAATGAAAAATTTATTGATATGAAATCAATTATATTATTAGTGATGCAAGAGAATAATTTATCAAATGAACTTTTATTAGTCAATTGACCACATTGCAAACACAAATATTATGCAAGATAATCGTTTAATAATTGAAAACGTCATAAACGAATTGGAATTCTTTAGCTAAGCTCGGAGAAAATATTTCATTTACATATTAAATAATTTATTTCTCAAATGTTATCTTAGATTTTGATAAGAAAGATCAATTATTGTGTTCTTGTTTTATTTGTGTTAATTACCAAAATTACCAAAATAAATTGATATAAAATATATCACATTATCGTTATTATGATCTCAATTCATTATTAATATGGTTAATTTAGAATCTTCTGACTATCGATCTTTTCAGAGACGATCGTACTTTGAATTCTCATTTTATTATTTTGTCTGAATGAAATTCACATCCTAGCTCGGTGAAAAATTACAAAAGTTCCTTTCTTCTTTGTAATATAGACTTTCTATCATGATCTACTATTTACCTATCAAATAATCTAAATTATCAAAGAAATTAGCATTACTTTTCATGATGTTTGTAATTTCAATTAACTTAGAATTATCTCCTTGGTGGAAAACCTGATGGATAAGGTAAATTGGTTAAAGAAAATTTCATTTTTGTACCGAATAGGCAAATGTTAATTTATCCTTTTTTAGTTCATGTGAAAATAATAATTATTATAAAATAAGGTTATATAATTAGCATTATGGATATTAGCATTTGTAAAAATAACTAAATAGAATACTTTTAGTGTTGAATAGAAATGTGCAATAAAACTATTTTTTACAATTTGACATAAAAGGAAATTTTTAGCAAACTAAATTAAATGACAGCACCAAAGTTTGTAAATTTATGCCATCTTATTCAACAAAGATTAAAATTACACTACTTTTTAACCTTCCCTTTTACTACATAACTTTTTTATTAAGTGAATGACATTATTCTTCCATGTCGTCATTTTCTTCTTCTTCCTCTTCAATAATTGCGCCTTGTGGTCGTTTTGCCATACTTGGTCGACGACCAGCACTCAGCCCAGAGATATTATTATTACTCGGGTTATCTCGACTTGTTATGGAAAACCGAGAACCTGGAGTATTACCACGTCTAATAACACGATCAACATGATTATTCATTTGAAATATTCGATGTGATGCATTAAGAGGAGAAATTCCTTTTGTTGGTGGTGATGACGATAACAGTGAAAAGTCATTTTTTGAGTGGCTTTCAGATGTTCCATTTTGGGCTTTTCGATTATCGGCACTGCCAATAATGAGCTTTTTTTCGGACTCTGATATTTTAGTAGTATCCAGAGGTAATGGAGAAGAACGAGCACGAGGTTTATGATGATGAGCTTGAGATGGTTTTAAAAAGGAAGGTGAAGATGGTTGTAGTGCAGGAAGTATAGGTGATTCTGGAGGTGTTGAAAGTAAATCTATCGATGAATTTATTTGATCTCCTTGTATGGGCGATATATTTTCATTTTGGGATTGAATATTATTTTTTAAATCGATAATAGAAGCATTATTTGTTGTTACCGCAGGAACAAGACCTCGAGATACGGAAAATTCTGACGACTTTACATGATTTTCATCGATATCTTTGGTGGGCGACAAAGGAGGCGATGAGATATAATCTGATTTGAGATGTGAAATTTTCATCGATGATCGAAGGGGAGGTGCAGAGAAAGATGATGTATTCATAATTGTCCCGTCAGGTTTAAAAATAGGCGAATTATTAGAAGGTAAAGTTGAAGGGGAAGGTGAACGTGATCTCGCTTTAATGGAAGAAAAATCAGATGCATCAACAAAAACATCCGAATCATCTTCTTCACTTGATAGTTCATTTATAACTTGTCGTGGAAATGTTTTAGTTTTATCGGAAGAAGCTTCTAAATTATTGTTGATTTTTGAAGGCTGAGAGAGCATTGAGGGTTGTTGTATTATTACTACTGTTTTTTCTGTTTCTTTATTTAGAGATGAAGAGGAGGAGGATGGTGAAGGGGGGGGTGGCGTAGGTGGAGGAGAAGCTAATGTAATTGTTCTCGATTTAGATGATTCTATTATTTTTGACTGTTCAGTTAATGTCAATTTATCTATAGCAGATTGACGATGAACAGCAACATCATCAGATTTTTCTATTGCACTTTTCTCTAAAGTGTCCTTAATATTATGTTCCCGATGATGATAATGACGATTACTATTGCTACCACTATTCTTAATGTTAATTTTTTTATTATTGGTGCTATGATTAGTGTAATGTTCATTTTCAACATCAGCACTTTTATCGTTTACATTTTCAGATGAGCCAAATCCAGCATTGTTGAAATTATCCAAAAGAATATTAATTGAGCCATTACTTTGCCTTTTAACTGTCTTTCGACCCCAAGATGATGATCCAGGATATGCGAAAGGTTTGCGTCGATTGATCGTGAAAGTAGCTTTCGTACGAGCAGGAGGAGTACCAGGAATGGGTGCCGTCAATGCAGGGGAATTATGCGAGAGTACCACAGAAGGAGTAACGGGGGGTATCATTAAAGGTGACAGTTGATTTGGACGTCGACTTTTACTACCTTGCAGTGAACTTCTTTTCTTCTTTTTATCTCGAAGTGAATTACTTGGTAGGGACAATGATCTTCTATCATTATTGATATCATAATTTGGGGGTGTTTTACTACCACTCCTTCGATTGGTTCTTGTCCTTGGCCGTACATATTCAGAAGGGACAACTGCACCATTATCAGGCCAATTCAAACCAGTTTTTTTATATCCGCCACTTCCAATACCGCCATCCTTAGGATGATGTGAAGCTCCTCCCCACCAACCTTTTATCGTTGAAAGTAAGCCTGATTTTTTACGGTGTGATGCTCGGCTGTTAGGTATTGGTGTTGGTAGTGCAGATGTTGTTGGTATTGGACTTACGGATCTTGAACTTAAAGGGCTTGTAAAAGAAGAATATTTTTTAGGTGATAAAGGAGGAGATGCAGTAGCCGTTATTGTTGTTAAGACAGGTTCTACAGCTTCGGGATGTGCTAGTATTAATGACTTTCGACGTTCTCTTGTGGCTGGTACTGCATGATAAGTTCTAGGCGGCGGAGTAAGAAAACTATCATCCTCGATCAGTTTTAATGTTCTAGCCACCTCCAAATCTGCAGAATCATTTGAGGATCGCGAATTGGTAATATTATCATCAGGAGTTTCAATGGTAATATTTTCTTTTTCACCGTCATTTTCTTTCGTTATTTTAATCTCAAAATCACTAGTACCAATAGCAACATCCACCGTAATTTTTGTGGTATCTCGTGTATTTTCATTTTTCTTTTTCTTTTTCTTCCTTTCTCTCAATTTACTTAATAATAGCCACCAAACTCCACTTGAGGAATCACATTTACCTTCTAATACACTTTTTTTAATTTCTGCCACGTCAAATCCTAAATCTTCCATTTTCTCTAATAATTCTTTTTCTTCAGCAGTAGTAAAAAGCACTTTCTCGTTAAAAGCTTTACTATCAATCGAATATCTTCTTGAAGCCTTAGTAGATTTTGATGGTCCCAATGATTTAGGGGGTGAACTTATAGCCTGTTGTGCTTGTATAGTAGTACCATATCGTCGATATGCAGAAGGTACAGCTTTTTTTCCAAAGTTATGATGATTATCACGAGGGTTGAATGTCTTTTGATTGTTATTATCTATTGGTGACTGCTTTGTGGCAAATAATTCTTGACGCTGTTTTTCAAGATATCTTATGGGATTCAAATGGTCTGAATTGTCTTTTTCGGTTTTTTGACTATCTTTCTTTGCACCTCTTCTGCTGATTTCGTCAAAAGATGATGTTGAATCTTCATCCTCAGCATCTTCATTAGTAGTAATCCATTGGTCCTCATCATCACCATCTTTCTTGTCGTCGTCTTTTATTGCAAACCAAGGATGTTTTAAAATCTGTTTTATTGTAGGTCGTCGCGTAGGATCGAGTTTTAATATCGATCTAATTAGATCTTTAGCCTCTGATAATGTAATAATTCATATAAAATGTAAACTTTTAAAAAAACCATAGAATATTTTGACAAAAACTAATTATTATCTGATCACGTCAAAATTATTTTTACCATCTGATAATGACTCTGGCACTTGATATGTCCCACTTAATATTTTGTTTATCATAACTTGTTGTTCTTCTTCATCTTCATGATCAAATGGAAGTTCACCACAAAGTAAAGTATATAAAATAACGCCTAATGACCATATATCAGCTTCTATATGAAGGAAAAGATTAGATTTGGTTATTAATGTTAATAATAATCATGAAAAAATAGAGATGATAATTATAGAATAAAAAGTTCTTGCCTTGTCCAGAGTATTTTTTGCCCGCGTGAACCTCTTAAGAGTTAAAAGTAATTAAAGGTATAAAAGATTAGAGAGTCTCTGCTCGATAAAATCCGAATTATAGCTACTCTAACCTGGTGCTGTATAACCCGGTGACCCACACCCGCTTTCCAAGAGTTGATTTATTTCACAATCACGAGCAAAGCCGAAATCACCTAATTTAACATTATTATTGGAATCTAGTAGAACATTCTCAAGTTTAAGGTCTCTATCAATTCCGCAAAAAATTAAAAATATAAATAAATATATAGTATACAAATAACAGCTAATATACGCAGAGTGAGTGATATTTTTAATTGTTAATAATAAAAGATTATAAAGTTTAGACAAAATTGGCTAGACAATCTATTTTTTATTAGACAAAATTGAAATCAACAATATTCAAGCAAAACTCTCACCTGTGAACAATTCTTCTATCGTGACAATATTTAACAGCTTTACAAAGCTGACTAAACATTTTTCGCACAGACTTCTCGTTAAAGCCTCCTTTATTGTCGTCAAGAAGATAGAATAACTCACCACCTTTACAATATTCTAATACCATATATATTTGTGTTTCGGTAGGTATAACTTCAAGTAGAGATATAATGTTTGGATGATGCAGATAACGATGATGGTGTATTTCGCCAGTAAGTTGCTCAGCATGAATCTTTGGTATTATTTTTATGGCAACCTAAAAAGTCACGATAACTATTAAATTTTTGTTCAAATCTAAAAAACGTCTATTCCATTTCCTACACACCCCTTCCTCGTAATTACTAATTTTTTTCGTAATAGAAATATTAATAGCCCAAATACTGATTATTAGAATTCCGGTTTTTTCGACGATTTAATTTTGTAATAGTTCATCCAAATTATTGATTTGTTTGAATCTTAACGAATTAGTAAATTACCAATAGGAAGGGGAATCAGGGTAAAAATAGATCAATTTTCTATTTACATACATTTTGACCAGTTAATCTATGTGTCGCAAGCTTAACTTGTCCAAATGAACCTACAGGGAAAAATGATGAATTATTAATTGATTTTTTGAAACGAGCATAGCACACTAATTTTATGAATAATTTTTTACCTTCACCAAGGTCTTCCCCTAAAATATAATTACCAATTGACTTTATTTTTGGTGTCGAAAGTTCTTTAAGTAATTCACCATAATCGAAAACGAGCTTTACAAGGAATTTTCAATAGTCATTAAAAAAATGAATTAATTTTCTTCTATAATTTTTCGGTTAAAATCTTTGTATAAATACACATCACATATTTAAGTTTATCTCAAACTTATTTCTCTGACAGTAAATACCTTTGCTTTCTGATTTCTTGATGAAGAATGTGTAGACACTCCTCCAGAAGCTTGCCCATAATTCATATACATTGTCAACCAGCAACGATATGGGAAATGGGAGAATTTGCATATAATTTATAGAGGTTATGCAAAGACGCGTTTTGAAAGACTAATAAGTATATTGTACAAGGACGAACGAGGAGTGTCTTGAACTCGCGAGTTCTATTAAAAAGTCTCTATCTATATTATTTACTTTTTCTTTTTTGTATTGTTTATTTATGTGTTTTTATTAATAAAAACACCGCCTACTTTTTGAGAAAATCTACAATCAAAAGTAGGTCTTTCTAAAGCCTAAAGTTAGGCAAAGAGCCTGATATGTGTGTGTATGTATAAGAGTATATTAAATCTTTTACGACTAAAAAATAAAAAAAGGATAAAAAGAGCAGGAAAAAGATTTGAGATTTGAAATAATAAAATAGGTCAGTGGAATAAGCTAGTGAGTAACCATTAAAAAAGAAAATTAAAAAACAAGAATAACGAAAAGCGAGAAGGCAAAAGAAGGAAAGGGCAGTTGGGAGGAAACGGTAAAATGTAATAAAACGAAGCGGGACAATAACAATGGCTTGTTGTTTACCCCCAACTTTGTGGTTATTTGGGGCTCCCTGTGGCGAATTTTTTTTAGGATTAGTCGTCAATTGACTGACGGATTGATATGTAAAGGTCAATCAATTGCAAGATCAGGTATTATATATATGTGCCGGAAGTCATAACGGGAAGTCTACGGACAGTGCTTCGGGACAGTTTTGGAGCACGTGATCATGAAAAATGAAGTTAAAGATCATTTATTATTTAAATTAAAACTAAAAATATGTAAAATTGTTTTTTCAATACTTTAATATTGTTTTAAAGTATTATTTATAGATTTTCAAAGTTTAATATTATAATATAAATATTTAATTATTATTTAGTTTTTAATAATTAGTTTTTTTATTATTTTAACAAAATTAATTTATAAAATTAGTAATTAAAACAATAAAATTAATAAAAATTATTGATATAATAATTGTGGTGGATTAAAATGAAACCAGATTAAAATGAAACAGAGTGTGATGTTTAAATAATCATAGATCAATTTATTACAGATTTTAATGCTATACCCTATGCTCTAACCTAACCCTAACCCTTCTGAAATTTTTATTCCATAAAAATAGATCCAAATTTTATTTTGATTTGATTTTATTATAATCTGGTTTCATTTTAATCTGGTTTCGTTTTAATCTGTCACAATAATTAAATTAAATCTAATAATTTTATAAATATATGTAATTAAATTTTTATAAATTTTAGTTTTTTTTATTTAAAAAAGATTTTTAAATTTCTTTACTTAAAGAATTTTCAATAAGAACTCTTATTAATTATTTTATTATCTCAAATTATTTTAATTTATATTATATTTTAAATAATTAATTTATATATTAATATTAATTAATCAAGTTATAATTATATTATAATTTTTAAATTAATAATAATTAATTATATTATTATAATTTTTGTTTTAATATTTGTTTTTTTAAATTTTAAAACTTTTTATAATTTTTTAAAATTTATTATATTTGTCTTTATAGCAATATATTTTGTTTATAAATTATACTAGATTATTATCAGTTTATAATTTTTATGAATAAAAATATTTACAAAATGAATAATAATATTATTTCAATTCTTTTAATAATATTTATATAGTAAAATATTTTTATATAAATTTTTTCTTATAATTATAAGAAGAATTATAAAACAAGTTAAGTTTATTACTAAGAGAATTTTATAATATATAGTTAATAAGTTTAAAATAATTTCATTAATAAAACTTCTTTATTATTATATTTTTTATTATTACTATCTCAATCAGTATTTTACATATAAATTATACAAGTATATAATATATTACTAGACTATTCCAAGTTTATAACAAAAATTATACTAAATATTAAAAAAAATTATAAGATAATATTGTTACCATTTCTGTCAGTTTATATTATTATAGATAATATCATTTGTTATAGATAAAAGATCTTTTAAATAATAAAGAATACAAATAAGAAAGAAAAGAGGTAATTAATACTTGACTAAAAATCTCTAACTCAAGACTTATAATATAACTCACTTCTAAGAAGATTTTGTCAAAGAAAATTAAAAGATAAAAAGATTAAATCTAAAAAAATTCAAAAATATATGAAAATTATTTTTCTAAGCTAAGATACATGTTATATTTATACAAGTTATTATTATTCAACCTTCAAATATTAAAGCTATTTTTGATTAATATTAAGGTTACAAAAAGTACCTGCTTAATGATTATACATCACTCACTCTAATGTTACATAAATTTTATTATTAATATCAATCAAATTTAATTATATATATCAATTAATACATATTTTTCATACTAAAAATAATAATATGAATAAAATATGATTAATATGAATTATAATTAATGTAGAATGAGACAATATAAAAATAAAATAAAATAGAATGAAATAATATAAGAATAGAATGAAAATAAAATGAAATAGTATAAAATAAAAATGGAATAGTATGAAATATAATAAAATTAGAATGAAATATAATAAAAATAGTATAAGTAAAATAAAATAAATATGAATATGATTTATAAATTAATTATTCAATTAAAATAAACTATGAAAAGTCATGTGATATGCTAAAATTCATATTACAATAATATATTTCTTTCAGATTTTTTAGATTTAATCTAATAAAGATATTCTAATTATATATAAATCAATTATTTTTTTATAGATTTCAATTATAAAAAAATAATTGAGTTTATATGAATTAGAACAACTTTATTAGATTAAATATAAAAAATCTGAAAAAAATATATGTAAAAATATATAATATTATCTTTATTTTAATATAAAAATAAAAAATATTTATTAATAAATTTGAAAACTTTTATATAAAGAGAAAAATTCATATTTTATTATATTTAATTAATAAATTTTGATGTCATTATATTATTTCTGATTTTCACTATATAAAAATATTAAATATTATTATTATTATTATTCTTTCTATTTTAAATTAAAAAACAAGAATTTTAATTTTGATTAAATAAATATAATAAATTATTTGATTAATTAATTAATAAAGAGATCAAATAATAATATTAAATTTTAGTTTACAAGTAAATAAATTTTTTATTTTACTAAAAATAAAATTTTATCAAATAAATAAATATAAAACTAAATATAAAATCAATTTAAATAAAAAAATATAATATAAAATTAGCTTTTATTTTTTAATAAAATTATTATAATATATTATAATAATAAATAATAAAAGTAATAATAAATTATAATAACAAAAGTAATAATAATATAATCAAATTTCTTTATAATTATACTTATTTATAATTACATCTCTTTATAATCACTTTGTTTTGCTTTTCTATTTACATATAAATATAATAAAAAAATCTTTTTATAATTATATTTTAGAGAAATTTAATATTATTATATATTTATAATAAAAAAATTTATATGATAAAGCAAAATTTAATTAAAATATTATAGTATTTTCTATTAGAAAAATTAATTATAATAAGTTTTTATTTTATTTTATATTTTTATAATATATAATTATAATACTAAAATATTTATATTTATCTTTTTATGCCTTTTTTATTAATATATAATAATATAAAATCACTATTAAAAATAAAATTTGTATCAATATTAATAAAATAATTATTTAATTATTTAATTAGTCACTTAGTAAATTAGCAAGTTATTTTCTTTTTAATATAATATATTTTGATAAAATCAAATATAAAAATTTATTTTAAAACTATATTTTAATTAAATTATTTTTATTATATTGAATTCAAAATTAAAAAATATAATATTTTTGATTAAAATCAGATTGTTTTTTCTTGTAAGCTTAATTTTTTAATCATATATATTATATTTTTATTTTTTTAATTTAAAGTAATTATATTAATTTATTTTATATTACTTTATATTATTTAATAAATATTTTTGACAAATTTATTCTAAAACTTGTTAAATAACTCAAAATTATCTTAAAAATTAATTTAATATAAAATATTTTATTTTAATTTAACTATTAATATTATAAATTTAATTAAAAATTTAATTAATATAATTTAAATAAACTTGATTTAATTTTATTTAATAATATTATATAAAATTAATAGTGAATTAAATTTAATTATTATATAATAAAACTTACAAAAAAATTAATTATTATCAAAAATTATAAAATAATATTATTATAAAGTAGCTAACAGAATTATATAATTATATATATAATTATATTAATTAAATATAATAAAAATTGAAATTTTTATCTTATATTAAAGTTTTTAATTTTTTAATAAATATTTTTTATTTTTATATTAAAATAAAAATTATAAGTTATAGTTTAATATATAGTTTTTAGATTTTTTTAAACAAAATTGTTTTATTTACAAAATTATTGCAAAATTATTTTATAATTAAATATAAATTTAATTTTTACAATAATTTTGCAATTAGTATAACTTTCTCAGAAAAAAATATATTGTTATAAGTTTGTTTACTAATTGTTAAATTAACTTACAAACGAGAAACTGGGTTGAGAGAGGGTATAAACTGATAAAGAAAATATTAAGAAGAAAAGAAAGGTATCTAAGGCCTATGCCAATTTCTACGGAAA
>CAJVPL010000862.1:0-18974 GCA_910591945.1 Ambispora gerdemannii | reverse complement strand
ATAAAATTGGCTTTTTAAACTTTGGATCGGCATTTTGCACGACCAATTTCCGGTAATATACTGTAGGGGTGTGTATACAAAATACGTCTGGTGAAGTAAACAAAAGTAGATTGCAACCGAATTCAATTGATTAGAACGGGATTTATTTTCTCACATATACCACTAATTCTAACTTCTCACAAAACGTTTTTTTTTCAAATTCTATTGTGAATCGCAATGAGAAATCTTACTTTGACAAACCTCTATATAACTCTTATGGTATTTGCCATCTTTGTGAAAAACGGCTTTAATGTTAATGCCTCAACTATCGAAGCAACATTACAAAGAAATATTCACGATAAAGAATTAATAGCTCGACAACAACCCGAAACAATATCTTGTAGTGAAAAATTCGATGACATCCGTAAATCCACTGCTGCGGATGTTGGGATACCTGAAAATACAATTATTACAAAACTAACTATGGAATGCAACAGTAAATTAGTAAGAGCTAGTGTTAATAGTTACGGATTACGGAAATATATTGACAACCGGTTTGTTGATATTAAAGGTGTTACTATGAAACCATTAGAAGACACAGCAATTCCTAAAAATATAGGATGGTTTATTATTGGAAGATATTTACTCAGTGCAGATCCTTCTGAATGTCTTAATGCTCCCCAAGAAGGATTGTATGTTTCAGCTCATCTATGTGTGAGTGTCAGTGAGCCAGGTTATGAAGAATCGTATGATGTACCATGTACAACTGAACAAAATTTTATACAAGGTTGTCCTCCTAACTCTAAAAAACCTGACTCCGAAGACCCTGATTCTGAAAACCCTGATTCTGAAAACCCTGATTCTGAAAACCCTGACGCTGAAGATCTTTTTCCTTGTTACAACAATACCTCTTCTACCATTTCCTCTAGCACCACCACCTCTTCCCCTAGTACTACCTCTTCCCCTCTATATTGCACTCCTACTAAATTAAATTCTTCCTCCTCTCCCTTTTCTCCTTCCTCTTTTCTCGCTTTCTTTCCTTTTGTCTTTTCTTTTATCTCTTTTTTCCTATTGTGATACAGGATGACTGATCGATAAATTAGCCTATACATTTTGTGTCTTATCATTATTTATTAATGAAATAAAGCATTCTTGCATCTCCTGAAAATGCAAGATTATTGCTCATCCTCCATTCTTGAGATAATTATTAGTTTGTTAATAATAGACTCATAAATTCGTTTCAGAGGTTATTATATCGCCATCAAAAATTTCACTAATAAGGATACAAAACAAACCCGACACAAAAAAATAAAAAATACTAATAGAAAATGTCGGTGAGGTAATTTTACATATAAACGTTAACTCTAAGTCTAACTCTGACCCTAACCTTAAAATCAACCATTAACATTACAGTAAAATTTCCCGGGATCGACCTAACCGGGGACGCATTCCAAATTTTAAAAGCATGATGTATCTAATATTTGATTGGCCAAAGCAAAATACTGTAATGGTTTAAAATTATGATTTATATGGTCAAAAATGAAAAATAAATTTATCGACCTTTATAATGCCAGGCAATTTTATAATGTCAGGTAATACTTTTTCAGCCTTTGGCCAATCAAATACTAAATTTCTAATGACGTAAGGGAAGTGTCTTTTATCACCTGATTTTTTATGTTGGGGGGGGGGGAGAAAGTCTCATAATAAATGGGAATCACCTGATAAAATGAAATCTATCGACTATAAAGAACTCGTGTTGAGTTGATAGTTACATAACTGGAAAAAGTTCACGAAGACAATATGTAAAGAACCAAGACCAATTTATAGCTCAAGTTTGCGCACTATAATGAACTCACAAATAAAAAAATCAGAGGAATTATACGTTCATATCCAAAAATCTAGATTTTAAAAATAGTAAAGCTTTCAGTGATAAAGCACTCTTTGAGATTGCTCATTCATATCCCAATCTGAAATATCTCGATGTAATAACTTGGAACAATTATATAGTAGCAAAACTAAAATTGCACACTCATGCCCCAATCTGCAAAATCTCTATCTGTTAACATTACTGATACTGCTGTCGAAGCACAGTCATGCCATAATATGGAATATCTCGATCTTGATGACTATATGTTTATTACCGATTCATCTATATGCGATATTGCATGTTCATATCCAAACCTTCAACATCTTGATCTTAGTGCACGTGAACTCTTCATTACTGATATAGCTATCAAGAAATGTTCTAATCTAAAAATTTTCTTGGTTAGATATTAGTAGAAAAGCAATAACCCAAATATTAGAATAGAGCACAGATAGTGAGTGGTCCTATTCTGAATAAATTATACCTTTAAGAGATTGGTGCATAATCTATATTGAAACATATGATATGTTCGTTAGAATTTCAGTGTTATTATATCCAAATTATAAAAACTCACTACTCACACAGAGAAAGATTCCACCACCAACACAAGCTGAAAATTCGGTAAATGATAGCTGATTATGGGATGGGCGTAGATCTAGAATGTGAATATGTGAATTAATGGCTAGAAAACAAAATAGTCATTAGAGCTGGAAGACAAACCTTTGAATGACACAGTAGAGAGAATAGAAAGGTTGCATGTTCTACAAGCTGGTAAATATTCGGAATAATCCAGCAGAAAAATTCTATGCAAAGCAAAACTGAACAAATATCATAAATTTACGGAACTCGATGAAGAACAGTTTAAAATACAAAGAACCAGATGCGGTGATGTATCAAAAAATAAGAAGGTTCACATTCATATCGAAGTTTTGCGGAAGCTAACAGATGTGAAGACCTTCCTTAGACGAATCGAAAAAATCGTAGTCTATTTAAATCCCAAACTTAACTATGTGATTATTTTTTGTTAACTCAGGCCAAGGAATTTTAACGGGCTGCATGTTGATCATCGTGATTGAGGCGTAGGATTGTGCTGCAGAAGAAAACCTGCACTGTACACTTATTACATAGTAATAGACACAAAATACATATGGCAGTGTTGTTAATGTCATTATCTGAGCAGTCACAAAGAAATTTTTTTTGAAACGGTTATTTAGCCATCCACATAAATTTTTTGGATTAATATGATACATGTATTATTTCATCCCTTAATGTTAAATGCATTTTGATAATCTTTGCGTTTTGTATAATTAGATTTATTGTCTTAGTTATTTAGTTAAATACACAACTGGTTCGTTAGCTCAAAAGGCCAAAAGTTATTAATCTGTTAATTAACAACACTGACATCTGGTGAGAAAAATAAATAGATTGCGAACCGAATTCAATTGATAAAAACCACAAATTTAGAACGGGATTTATTTTCTCATATATACCACTAATTCTAACTTCTCACAAAACGATTTTTTTTCAAATTCTATTGTGAATCGCAATGAGAAATCTTACTTTGACAAACCTCTATATAACTCTTATGGTATTTGCCATCTTTGTGAAAAATGGCTTTAATGTTAATGCCTCAACTATCAAAGCAACATTACAAAGAAATATTCACGATAAAGAATTAATAGCTCGACAACAACTCGAAACAATATATTGTAGTGAAGAATTCGATATCCGTAAAGCTACTGCTTTGGATGTTGGGATACCTGGAAATACAATTATTACAAAACTAACTATAGAATGCGACAGTAACTCAGTAAGAGCTAGTATTAATAGTTACGGATTACAGAAATATATTGACAACCGGTTTGTTGATATGAAAGGTGTTACTATGAAACCATTAGAAGATACAGCAATTCCTAAAAATATAAGTTCGTTTGTTATTGGAAGATATTTACTCAGTGCAGACCCTTCTGAATGTCTTAATGCTCCCCAAGAAGGATTGCATGTCATAGCTCGTGTATGTGTGAGTTTCAGTGCGCCAGGTTATGAAAAATTGTATGAGGTGCCATGTACATCTGAACAAAATTTTATAAAAGGTTGTCCTCCTAACTCTAAAAAACCAGACTCCGAAGACTCTGATTCCGAAAACACTGACTCTGAAGATCTTTTTCCTTGTTACAACAATACCTCCTCTACCATTCCCTCTAACACCACCTCTTCCCCTAATATTACCTCTTCCCCTCTATATTGTACCCATACTAAATTAAATTATTCCTCCTCTCCCTTTTCTCCTTCTTCCTCTTTTCTCGCTTTCTTTCCTTTTGTCTTTTCTTTTATCTCTTTTTTCCTATTGTGATACAGGATGACTGATCGATAAATTAGCCTATACATTTTGTATCTTATCGTTATCTATTAATGAAATAAAGCAGATTTTTCACACTTTCATCGAGTCGGTGTTAAAAATACCTCACCCGCCATTCTTTGAGATAATCCTTGGTTTGTTAATAACATGCAAACATAAACTCGTCTCGGGGGGTTATGCAGATCTTTCCCACGTGATGTAAATACAAGCTTAAGATTAAAGGGATTATACGTAAAATTGTCTTCCCAAATTTTTTATTAATGCTTCAAACTAGATTTAGGCATCTGTTTCCCGTGTTTGTCTCATTGCATTTCTTGTGTCGGATTTGCGTATTTTCACATTTCATTTTCTGTGTCGGATTTGTTTTGCCAAGTTGATCAAAAAAATTGCACATCCTCATTGGCGGGGGGGGATATTTGCACAACCGTGATAAGACACAAGCGAACAAACACATCTGTCATAATTTAAGAGTATATACACTGTGTAATACGACAGATACCTTACTTAAGCTAAAAATCATGTAACTTGCATGCAACGAGACTGTTCCTTCAGTCCATAACCATGATGAGTTCTCACACCCAGATATCTTCTTTATTCCGCATAATTAATAAATTTTTGATTAATAACTAATAACCATTTTTTATGGACATTAACGTCTACGTTTTTGATTAATTTATTATCTTGAAAGATTTCGCGTTGATTATGCAGGCGAGATCGTTATATTCTGACGTGAGAGTTTGAAAAAATGGTTTTTAATTATAATAGAAATAGAAATTTGTTGAGATTCAATCAATTGACAATGTATCCGATTTTATCCAATAAAAATCCTAACGCTAACTATTCGATTTTTCTTCAATACAAACCGCGATAGGTTGGATCCTACCGAGAATCACATGGATAATTTTTAACGTTAATATCGCGTTTAACTAGTCATGCGAATTGCAGCTATGTGGGAAATCTGAGACTTTAGATATCCAATATTAATTCGTGAGATACATGTTTTGGTTAACATGAAAGTTAAAACGAACGTACGTACTATTTATCTTTTTCACACTAGCTGCAATTCGTATGACTCCTTTTTCACGCAGTCACATAATGGAGTTCAAATCATTGAACTAGAATTCAGAATCAGAACAAGAAATTGTTAACGAAGATAATTATTTACAGCAGAGAAGAAGTAAAAAGTTTTTTTTTTTTAAATTAATCGCATTATCATATTTTTGTATCGATCGATATACCCATGAGGGATGTTATAGTCCGAACGTATTCGAGTTCTATCTAATCTTCCTGTTATTCGTTAATATTTTAAAATTTTTTAAGACTACTTAATACTCCTCTAACAAAAATATGTTTATTTTTATATGATGAAATTGAAGTTTAATATTCAGAATTATTCAAAAAAATATTATATAATGCAAAAAATAAAATTAAGAGTTCCAAATTGGACTTTTATAATAATAAATCAAAAACACGTATTTCACAAATAACTAATAATAAATGCTAAAATAGTGTCTTTAAATTTGCAATTCTAGACCTCTTACACTACAATCTCAAATTATAGTGCAACTCCTTAATTAAAACAATTACTTATTTCACCATTTCACCATTTTTCCAATCACTTTCTAACCCTTCCACCATTAGAATAACCTCGTCGACTGCTTTCGGATGAACATCAGGTCGTTCAGCCCATTTCGCGCATTCATCCAATAATTTATTCAGTTCTTCATGCTTACCATCAGTTGTCGCCGATTTCATTGGTTTATTTGAATTTTTACGTTCTATTGATAGGAATTTGGTCTCTATTGCTTTTTCCTCGTCACAATTTCGTTGCTGTTGTTTTATTATATCACTGCCAGTCCTTGTTCGTATAATTGTTTTTATTCGATTTAGTGCTCTTACATCTTCATCTTCATCCTTAGCACATCGGGATATGATAATTCGTAGTAATAATAGAAAAGTCATGAAGAAGATTATTACAGATATCACAAAAAGTATCAATATTAGGTGATGTTGTTTCATATTTTGTGTCTTGTACGTCGTATTAAGAGTAATAGCAGAAGAAACTTTATTGTTGATTTTGCTCTCAGCAACAACAGAATTATAGTCTATAGTTGTAAGATTAATATTATCATTAATACCGAAAAAAGAAAAATATATTAAGTGAATTAGAATCAATATAATCAAAAAGCTGTATCGGTATCTTTTTAGTAACTTGAGAATTTTGTTTGATTTTGAAGTAGTGAGAAATAATAACGAGAACTTCATTTTGGATAAATAATAACAAACTAAAAAGTGAATTTATCAATCAACATTACACATCATATCGGATATCGCTAACCTAAACCAATTTCATACATATACGTATATGAACTTACATTCTTGAAATCGAAGGAATTTTTCTGTAGAAGTTGCGCATTCAAATGTTTTGTTTTCTTGAAGAATGGATGAAGTAAAAAGATAATTATTAATGAAGAGAATGAAAAATACCAAGAAGGATTTTGAAATAAAGTTTAGAATCACTTATTGTAAATAAATAGAGGCTTCGCTGATGTTTGTCGTGCTAGTTTTCATTTCTTAGCCACACACATTTGATTTCGTTAAATAAATTTGATAGACATCATCGTCGATCTACTGTATTTTGCGTAGCAAATATAATGTACGTACGTATTTGTAAATGGAAGTCAAAAAAGTGATAACATGAACATGTACATGTATATCGATATACGTACAGTGTGAAAGCACGTAGTACTTTTCGCCTTGAATGGTAATATAACAGCATAATAGTCAATAAGATGTTTTTTATTATGAATTATTTATTTGTTTGTTTTTGGAGTTTTGTAAATTGGAATTATATAATGCAAGTATTATGCGGTCCTTACGCTTACAAGATTTTCGTAACAGATGTATTTAAAGAAGAAAGTACCCAGAATTTTGTTTTACAAAAACACTCTTTATAATGAGAAATAAGAAAGCACAAAAATTATTCATTGAAAAATTTAAAATATGCTGTTTAGCATTTCCTTATCGTTATTTATTATGCGTCTAATTAATGTAACATTAATTTGAGCAGAATAACAGGATGCAATGTTTTTTTTATGAGCAATTTCCAAGACATCTTTTTATTGGATTGGTTTTACTATAAGAAGTTTTGTAGCTTCGGTTTGTTTAGGCTTAAAATTATTGAACAATGACAATTCTTTTTTGCAGCTTTGAACCTGTTTCAACCAAAATTTTACTCATAAATGAAAAAAGCAATATCGACATGACTACACAAAATTTGAGAGTTTGAAACAGCGACAACCCAATACCCTATAAAAAAAGCGATATTCCGCCATAGTACGCCACAATGCGCAGGAAAATATTGAGACAAGGACAATCGGTGGAAAATACTATAAAGTTCGTGACTTCCGTGCACGTATCTCAATATTTTATCTTTTCATAGATATTGAAAGAAGATCATGTATGTGTATGAGATAAAAAAACAAAGTGATTATGATAAAGACTTGATTGTTTGGATGCCCGAATCTGTAATTTATTTTTGCTTGCAGAAATTAATGTTTCATCGCAGGCTGCAATTAGCGTATCCACATTCACGATAGAGAAATAATTACATGCACTGTTTTTGGAATTCTTCGTTTTGCACCGCTGTTCTGTCTCGCTAATCAACAGACATGACCGCCATTACAAGAGAAACGCAGTTAAACGATAGGTCGGGAAAATTCTGCAAATATCATTGTATCGAAGATTTATTATAAGCATCGCTATATCGAGGTTTAATTAGTTATCGGCATATCGCGTTTTGACTGTATACTAAAGTAGCAAAGTTCCAATGATATATCTACGTATATCGAATTGTGGCTTCATAGAAGTCATCATCACTGCTGCCGTACCAGCTATCCTACCACAATTACCGGATTAAAAGCAGGTCTGAAACAAAGAAAATAGATTTGGTCTTTTTGGTTGAAAAATATTCATATGCAAAAAAGTCTCTGGTTCCAATACATTAACTGATTTACAGATTTTAACAGTCCAATTGTTGATGCTAATTGAATTTTATTCAGAATCACTTTTACTGGATCATTTCAAATAATATTTGGATATTTATTTTTTAAATATATAATACATAAATACTAATTACGTGCGTAATAGTTTTGAATTGAATATCGAAACTGGGTGTTACTATAAATTGTAATTTTTCTAAATACAGTGGAAATCAAAAGAAATGCAACAGCGTCAAACTTTATTAATAAAATATAATAGAATATGGGTTTTTCTTTCTATATAAAGGTTTTCAATTTTACTAATCAATATTCTTTATTTCTGTGCAAAATACAAATAATAGTCCATATTTTAACATATATTTTTCAGATTTTTTAGATTTAATCTGAAGTAAGTTAATTAATTTTTTATAATTATAAATTTTGACGCTGTTGCATTTCTTTTTATTGCCCCTATATACATGTATATTTCTATTATTACGTAATAATTTCAGCAAGTAATTGGTTTAGTTTAAAGAATTCAAATATTACAAAAATATTTCGGTATTTTAGAATTAATAATTAAAACTTTTTATATGTCATATATAGTAACTTGCAAAGAAATGCATCACTTGCAAATTTATCATTAAAACATAATAAATTCAAAAGTTTATTTTCATCAAAACATTTATTTTTATAATTGCAAAGTAGGTGTAAATTTTTTATTGATTGGTAAATTTTACAATAACTTTACAATTAAAAAATGAACTTCAAAAATTTGAATCCAATCTTTATTTTGATATATTACATGTATTAGAATTGAAACTTTTAATTATCTCTGTTTGCAATATGACCTAACGCTAATCCATTTTATTTTCTAATCATATTGTAATTACACTTATTAAAGATCTGTTATATTCCCCCCTTTTTTTTAGAAAAAAAAAACTATTATTGGCTATACGTATAAGGACAAGGATAATTTTGCACAGTATAAACTTGCATCATTTCAAATGTTACACATTTATTCTTTATTCTTTTATAACGATAAGAAAATGATCAATCTCATAATGCGAATAAGCTCACTACATGTATTTGAAGAGCCCATTCATCATTTAAAACAACCGTCATGAATAAAAAAGTACAAATTTAGATATACAAGCACTTCTCAGGACCAGTTTAATTCTTTATGATATGTCTTAAACCATACCAGCATTATCCGTACCATATTTTTGTATTATACCTTGTACATGTACTTTAAATAGATTTTGCGGGTAGCGGTAGATTATACTGCATCAAGTATTGCTTTTCAAGTTGTATAACACTAAAATAGAATGGTACGTATCTCCCTTGTTGTGAAAAAGTGGAAAAAAAGTACCCGAGTAATATAAACCGTAAAATGCAATAATGAGTAAGCAAATGCTTCGAATTTTTTCTTAATAAGAGAAAATTGTCACATTGCATAACTTTTTGAATCACATTACTTACTAGCATTACGACGATATTAATGCTTTTTATGATACTTCATTTTTCGCGTGTAAAATTATTCTAAACAAGTTCGGATTTAATTTACGATTTTTGAATAAGTCTATACATGTATAATCCGAAAACCAGCATAATTAAGGGGCCAAGTTTATTGATATCGATCGTGATTCAATAGACATCTGTGACCGATCTTAATCATTCAGTTTTCAAATCCATCAATTCTGTCAAAAAAGATAAAAAGATTAGTTAGTATGTTCGTCCAGTTAGCTAACTTTTGTTCTATCTTTCATGTGTTCTAACTTCCAAGTCGTTGCTAGAAAGGCCAGTTCTGACAGAAATTAGAATAACGATAATTACAAATGTTTGTAGTACAAATCAAACGTGGACTTTGGATTATCAAACTTTGTGGAGAAAGAAGGCAGGGAATGCTTACTATATATAGCAATATTGCATATGTAAGGTTCTTTATTCGATTCTTTTACTGTTACTATTCACAAATTTTTAATCTACTTAACCAGAGGATCGATAAACCTACTTTTTAAACGGATTTCGACATAAACTATCAAAAGAGTCAACGGTATGACAGATTTTCGGCGCAAGAGAGAATTTTTAACAATCGAAATTCTTCGAATTTCCACATTGTTTGTTTTTTGTCTTACATTTATTCTCTAAAATAATCAGATAATGCACCACCAACATCTGCTCCTTGACGTCCATAGCAGTTAATTGAATGGAATCATCGAATAAAATAGTAAATCGCCTTAAATTCATCAATCAATCCTTCTTCCAGTTCTTTTTATTCTTCACGCCGTGTTTCTCGGCCGTCGTCAAACGTTGATAGGGTAATCAATCAAACATGTGACACGGAATGTCCTATGTGTCACGTATATATTAATCTTCTATATATCCGATGACGAAACGAAAATTTTTGAAGGAGTGATGGAAACATACGTACGTAGTCACTTATTCATTACCTTTTGTGAAGAAGGGCTTATTACTACATGTATTGTTAAATATTTTATTTACTGTGTTACATAATCATTCAATCAACAACTCCATAGAAAACTCCGATAAGAGTTAGAATGCTTTTGTTATGTGGGTTTGTTTGAAAATGAATAAAACTTCTTATATACTGTAAATAAAGAGGGTATCAATAATAAAACGAAACGAAACGCAATCTTTACCTTTTTGTTTTAAAAATAATGTTTTGGTGTTGGATGTAATCATATTTTTTTTCTGTATATTATTCAAGACTAAAAAGAAAGAAACGTGCAAATTCAAAATTTTCCATTTTGGCATTTCATCTTACAATAAACTAATACACGCGGGAGCACACACGGAGCACACTCTCGAAAATAACTGCGACAATACGAAATTTAGCCCCAGACCAAATATTATTTTAACGGTGACGAGATAATAATAATAATAATAAAAATAATCGTGCAAATTCTAAACATAGTTCTGAAGTTTAAAATTTGGCGTCAGACAACAGTCGTTCGCGGGATCGTCGTTGTTGTCGTTTGCAACCATCTGCGTTTGACTCGGTCTTCAGAGTAATAACGCAACAAATACCAGCATAAATGGCTGGGGAAAAGGTAAGAACGGGAATCAAGTTTTTTTTTTAAGTTTAATCATTTAATCATAATATTTATTTTTTTTTGAAACTAAAGGAAGTTGAAAAAATAATTTGTATTGTCTGCGATCTCTCTTTACTTTTAATCCTTTTCTACCAACTCGTGGTGTATGTGCGTCGTTACAATGAAGACCGTCTTTTCCTAAAATCTTTTATTTGGTCGAATTTTGCTCTGGAATTAGGTTATTATCTCCACCTTGATAACACATCCATCCCAATGATTACGATTCATCATCACTAATAGCTTCTCACCACATAATAATCTTTGTAGCATCATCAGTTTTTCTAATACTTTTCCTATTCCGGGATAAAAGATGGGAAATCGGCGGAATAATAGCCAGCGGCCTAATAACATTACTGGCACAATTTTTTCTTGGATTCCAAGCATACCTTACATGCAATAGTCAACGATTGACCTTTTTATTCGGAGTTTTTGTAGCGGCGTGTTTCACTTTTACGAGTGGAATTGCGTGTGCCGTTGTTTTGGCAAACTTTCAAGTCGATTACATCACGTGCGTATGAATATGGCTAATTTATCGTGGTAGTATAGAAACGGTGACTGATATTTCGATGATAATTCTTTTATAGAACTTTGATTTATTTATCACTGTCTGCAGGATTGGACTTGTTACTAGTTTCTGTGTTCTCTTATGGATTTTTTAAAGTAAGCAAGGAAACAATGCTTCATTTTTTTTAGCGAAAAACAATTAATAAATATTTATTTGATTATTTACAGGGCAAAGAAACCTTTGACCCGCATGCGTATCAAGTAATGCGCATCCTCATTGTCACCATGAATGTATTAACTTTGATAGCCTTTTTGGAATTAATCATATACGCCGTTTTCCACACAAATCTCTTTGTACATGTCTTTTCAACAAAATGTTATTTCCTACTGGTTCTTTGGCCAATCAATCATCGAGTATCCTCTACAATCAATGATAACCGGAATTCATGTGACGACTATAGTCAAGACAAGAAAAAACCCTCCTCCAACAGCAATAGCAAAAACAAACACCACAATTCAATTGAAGTTGAACCAAGTAGAATAAGCGAAAGTAGCGGGTACGTGTATGAACTCCCACGACAAAATCAAAACATCATCAGTGCGCCGGCTTCTGTCTATCATTCGAGGTCGAAATCAAGTGCGACGAGCACAATGACAATGACTTCGTCACATCGTCTTAGTCAAGTCAATTTGGAAGCTTCCCATGCTGGATATTGGGCATCCTTGGATGATGAATAGCTTTGAAATTTGGATTTGACTATCCTTCTCCTTTCTTTTATGTTTTTTTTTATTATCTGCATAAATGAACATTTTTTGTGTGTGATTCTTGCGAAAGCGGAATGGGATTCTCTTCCCTCGGTCATTATCATTTCTTCTTCTTGGGGTCCGTGTATGTATACGTTATTTATCATCAATGGGGTGGTGGTAATAATAATAATAATCATAATCATATATGATATATTTGATATATATATATTCAATAAAATCCCTTTAACATGAATACACTCAAATAATTCACAAACACCTTTTCCATCTTTTTTTCGGTTGTGTGGCTCTTCTTCTTCTGAACATTTATGTAATTTCTTATAAAGTTGTTTGTGGCATATTAGCAATCAATAATATCTGTATTGTACTTGTTACCCTAATTTTGTATAAATAATAGACATTCTTTACTTTCTTTTCCCTTTATCCACCCCTTATCCTAAATTTACCAACCTCAAATCACCACATTCTTTGTACAAATTTTTACCTTTTTTTGGTTAGGTGTCGTGACGACTCCTTGGTGACGATAAGATGACGATGACCGAAGATTTATGACGTTTCTTTTAATTCGGTCATGGCGTCATCCGATTGTTATGATGGAGTTGTCGGTTTCTTTTCGAACGTTCTTTTATTCGTGACATGATCATGAAAAAAAATAGTTGTTAATAACTATTCATAGCAATGTCCTCCGCTATTACTCTTTCTTTTTAGTTTAAACCTTATTATGATTAATATTTTTATCGTATTCAAGATAATAAAATTTTGAATAGTTATATATATCTGTATATATATTCATTAAACAAGAAAATTGATTATTGACGACAAGTGTGAGCGTGTGACTGAGGGCTTCGGAAAAACGAGGAAGAGGTACTATTATTTAATCGTGATTATCAAGTATACATTTATAATAATCTATTGGGAAACTTGCAAAGATAAGGACGGTAAAAGTTTTTGAATTTTTATAACTTAATCCTTTATTAATGTTATTTTTTGATCACTATTACAATATACAAAAGACCATGCAACACAACACATATATTCGTATTCCTTGATTTTTTACACGGCTGATTTCAGAATTTAACTATCAGAATCCTAGCGACATTAATCCTTTTGCGAGTATCTTCACCATTATCGATAAGGTCGAGGTTTTGCGTGGATTTGCTCCTTTTGAAATCGGGACTCTTGGGAATAAATAATCGTTACTTCTTATGGCAATTATTACTTATACTTATCCAAACAATCAACCAACCAACCAATAGTCGCCGAGTTCTTGAATCTTCGCATTTAGTCTTCATCATGTTAGTCAATCAGCGATAATGTCTAGTTTTTCGCAGTGAACAAATCTGAGTATATGCTCAACTATTCCGCAAAAAGATTGTTCAGCGGATACCCATGATCGATATAGATCCTGGTTATATCTATTAGTGCGACTAAAAGTCTCCTTGTAACGAAGTGTACCGTTCAAGAAATCGCCTTCGTTATATCTTACAGGTCTTCGCTACGTTAGTTTTAGAAAATCTTAAATTCATTCAACTGTTAATTTGATAATCCATTTTTCGAATCGCACAGGTATAAAAATCATGAGATTGTGTAATATGATATGGCAATCAAAACTTATAATATCGATATTAATCGTTGAAACATTCATTCATTTATCATAAATAAACATTTTGTTCTTTCTCATTACAATGAATGGAAATTTACCTCGGAACGGATTACGAAAACTATTTGGAAGTGTTGAACGAGTTGTTGGTCTATCTTCGTCTTCGTCAATATTAGGAGTAAAAAATACGCGAATTAATGGTGTTGGAAATTTGGTCGCTTTTGGTGGTGTTGGTGTTGCAGGCTTAAAGAGTTTAGCTGGGTCACAGAGACGACAGTATAGTACTCCTGCTGAGGAAAAGGTGAGGGTTTCGTTTCTAGTGTAGACAGTGATAATTAATTCATTATATTGAAACTAATCACCTGAATAAAAATGGTGGTTTTTTTCGATGATTACGAAATCTATGTTAATAATTTAACACAAACAAAACACCATGATTTTGTGTCTTGAATTAGCGCATGATTCTTTATTCCGTCCTGTATATAATCTAAGTATACATTTTTGGAAAATTACATCTAGATGACTGTACGAGATGCTCTAAATCAAGCATTGGAAGAAGAATTGATTGCTGATGAGCGAGTTTTTTTATTGGGTGAAGAAGTTGGTCAATATAATGGAGCCTATAAGGTTTTTATAAATTACTATCGTTATTTGGAGCGTATTTGGTAGATTCTTGTTTATTTATTTTCGGTATGTGATGTTAGGTATCAAAAGGTCTCTTGGATAAATTTGGTCCTAAACGTATAATCGATACTCCTATAACAGAAGCCGGGTTCGCAGGGCTGGCAGTTGGCGCTGCACTCGCTGGACTGAGGCCAATCTGTGAATTCATGACGTTCAATTTTGCAATGCAAGTAAGTTTATTCTAAAAAAAGAATACGAGGTATAAATTATTTAATCTAATGACGAATCAAAAAAAATTTAACACTTGTCTTCGTGCCCATTCAATAAAGGCAATTGATCACATCATAAATTCAGCAGCAAAGCTTCATTATATGGCTGGTGGAACGGTGCAGTGTCCAATAGTATTTCGTGGGCCGAATGGATATGCTGCTAGTGTGGGTGCTCAACATTCACAAGATTATGCTTCTTGGTATGGGTCTATACCTGGACTAAAAGTTATTTCTCCATGGGACAGCGAAGATTCCAAAGGGTTGTTAAAGGTATTATTATTATTATTTCTATGGATACTCTTCATTTACAATAATTATTATATAGGATTCGGAAGAACTTAACCAAAGAATTAATCTGATAATTTCAGGCTGCAATACGTGATCCGAATCCAGTCGTTTTTCTTGAGAATGAATTACAATACGGTGTCTCATTTCCGATCTCTGCTGAAGTCTTATCAAAAGATTTCCAGTTACCAATTGGAAAAGCAAAAATTATTCGCGAAGGCAAGGACGTGACACTAGTTGCACATTCGCGACCACTAAATTTCTGCTTAGAAGCAGCAGAAAAGTTACAAGCAGAGGATGGCATATCCGCAGAGATAATAAATCTTCGTTCGATTCGACCCCTTGATGTTGATACGATAGTCGCCTCGGTAAAGAAAACTAATCATTTAGTATCCGTTGAGAGTGGGTTCCCATTTTTTGGTCTGGGAAGTGAGCTTAGTGCATTGATTATGGAATCGGAGGCATTTGATTATTTGGATGCGCCTGTGGAGCGAGTTACTGGTGCTGGTATGTAACGATTATTTTGTCTTCTAAGCATACTGTTTGGAAAACTTTTATATATAATCTATATATATGAATTTGTTTATCATAGATGTTCCAACCCCATATGCTTTTAATTTGGAGGCTTTGGCATTTCCTACAGTTGACACAATAGTAAAAGTGGCCAGACACACATTATATCGAAAGAAAAAATAAAAAAATGACCCATTTTTGGATCAGTTAATAGTTTGTAATTGATTTGGTCTTCATCCAATCGAGCGCACACACGGGACAAAAATATCTTAAGCGAAAAGTTATTTTACGATTTGGTATATTCAAATTTTTTATGAACACTTGTTAGAAACATTTGAGTTTGGATGATTGAAAATGAGGAAAAGCAGTCGACCGATTATGTAGAAAACGTTATTCAGCATAGAATGATTTTTGTCAACCTATTACTATTTATTGAATAAAGAGTGTTTTGAACGATCCATCACAACTATTATTTTATTGATTGCACCTCAATCCGAATAACTTGTGGTGATTAAAATTCGATACTCCTCTGATCGAATTTATTAATCTTTTTTCTTCGGCCAAATTGCGGAAGACTAATATTCATTTTGTGATTAACTTTTTCTTCTAGACTAGCAGTGGGGAACAGAAGCTCAGCTTGGAAATAGTCTACGTTGCTTGGATACCACTACCTGGAAGAAGATAATTTTTCTGCTTGCTGTAGCTCTTATGCAAAGCGTCGATAAAAAAGGGTATCCTTCCCTAGTTCATGCTTTGATGGAAGTTGCTTACTTTAATTGGTAATCTAACAGTATAAGGGGGATTTGAGTTTCACTTGCAATATGGCGAGCATCTAATTATGAAGTGCACATTATGATCTTTCTATCCGGCGAAAAAGTGTCAGATCATGTGATTTTTGTGTATGTCCCGAAAAATTCTACGGTAATAAAGGTAATTGTTAAAGATTATTGTTAAAGGTTAATTTAAAGGTTAGAATTAGGGTTAGGGTTAGAGCGGGAGTCAAGATTATATGTAAAATTGTCTTCCCGACATTTTTTTTAGTGTATCAAGCTAGATTTAGGAATCTGTTTCTCGTATTTTTATATTTTTTGCTTTTTTTATTTTCTTGTGTCGGATTTGTTTTGCCGGGCTGATCAAAAATTTACGTATTTTTATTGGTTTTTGCGACCAGTTTTACTGAACCAAATTTTCTAATTTGGATTTTATTCCTGATATAAGCCACAAGCCACAAAATACTAATCACTTATATGATTTATTACATGACATGACATAATATGTAGAAGACATGACAAAATTATAACTTTGACAATTCTCAATTTTATAATGTTATGAACTAACTCTATTATAACTTCTGACAATGGTGAAAGCAATTTCTTCTTCATGAATAACTTTGTCATTGTTGTAAATTTTATATTAGTTTTAAATCTTTGAGCTATACTTATTATTAGTGATAACTTTCAAGTTATTCTGGATCATAGTTGTTCATAGTCTGATTAAGTAGTAATTCTGTGAATTAGTGTGATTTTTTCTGTTAATAAAGAGGATTTCATTTTAAAGAAAACAATTTCATGTGAATTGTTGGATTCAAGCTGGAGAAAGTTAGAAATTTATTTGTTTCTAATACTTTTTGATTTGCTGATTTTATTGCTTTCAAGTTATTTTGATCATAATTGTTTATAGTTTGATTAAATAGTAGTTCTATGAATTAATATGTTTTCTTTTGTTGATAAAGAGAATTTTGTTTCAGAGAGAACAATTTCATATGAATTGTTGAACTTGAATTGGAAAAAGTTAGAAATTTATTTGTTTCTAATACTTTTTGATTTACTGATTTTATTGTTTCCAAGTTATTCTGAATTATAGTTATCTATAATCTGATTAAGTAGTAATTTTGTGAATTAGTATGTTTTCTTTTGTTAATAAAAAGAATTTCATTTTAAAGAGAATATTTTTGTGTGAGTTACTAGATTCAAGCTGGAAAAAATTAGAAATTTATTTGTTCCTAATACTTTTTGATTTGCTGATTTCATTGCTTTTTATTACTTCTTTTAGCATAAAGTAACTATGTATATTGTTATACTATAAATAATCAGTTTGTGTGTATATATAAAAAAATTGTTTCTAGAAAATCAAAACTAATAATCAAAATTAGTTCTCAAAAAAGTTATAACAAATCAGATTATATAAAATAATTAAAAATAATAAAAATAGAGAAATTAATAGTTCAGAATTATAATTTGTTTTAACTTAAGTAATTCCAGTATTTAAAAAAAATCATAGTTCTTAACTATAAGTATTTTTACTAAGCTTTGAATTAAGTTACAAGAAGTATATTTTATTTTATATTTTGATTTATATTTTATATACATGTTTTGTTTTTTGACTTTATTTTATATTTTCCAAATCAAATTATTGTAAAATATAATTATATATTAAACAGAAATATATAACATAAGATTAAGTTTTTATTATTCTTCATAGAATTATTTAAATATTATTTTGTTACTTGATCAATTTTATTAAGAATTTGATTATTCTTATCCTTTGAGAAGTGCATATTGTTTAAAAGTTATTTTTAATTTTAATTTATGCTTTTCAAATAACTTATTATACTATAAGCTTATATAAGATGAATAATGATGATGTTATTTATTTTTTGTTTTAACAGAAAAATACTATTAACAAAAATTATATGTTTGCGAGAATTTTTACTTTCATATATAGAGTTCATTAACTATTAACTTTGCTCAAAATGTTTAAAATAATAATATTATTACTATTCTTATATTAATAGACAAAATATGAACTAATTATAGTATTGTTGTATAATGATCTTTTGTCATAATATTTCATATTATTGAATTATATATATTTTATATCTTATTAGATAAAGATCAAATTATGTAAAGCAAACTAGGGTTCTGAAAAAAAGTCTGATTCAGTTTGAGTTTGGTTCGAAAATTTGAACCTAATTAAAAGTCTGGTTCGAGTTCAGTTCGAATTTCGAACCAGACTCAAACCTGATCAAAAGTTCAATTCGAGTTCAAGTAAATGTTTGTTGATGTTCTAAGTAAAGTTGTAAATCGTAACATGAGCTACAAATTGATATAAGATAG
>CAJVPL010000861.1:0-18996 GCA_910591945.1 Ambispora gerdemannii | reverse complement strand
CTGTGTGTTCGTCAGAAGAATTGATTACTTTGTGTTTTCTTTTCTTGATTAATAATAAAGATTCTTGGTGAATCTAAATTACTTCTTGGTAAAGTATTTGTTAAATTATTAAAGAACTTTGTGTTCTATCTTTCTTAAAAATCCTTTATAAATACTTTAAATTCTTGGTGAATTCATTTAGTTCTTGGTGAACTTATTTTATTCTTATAAAAATACACTTTATTTTTAAAGATTTTTTATGAACTTGTAAGATTCTTTGTGAATCTTTTAGCGCTTTAGCTAACAAATAATATTAAAAGATTATTTTACATTTTGCTTATTCCTTTACGCTTTTTCACATAACGCAGTTACTGCTTATTGTTCTAGTAAAGATCTTCATCCGTAAAGATTACTAACGGTAACAATATATATATTTGTTGAGCATAATAAATTTACTAAATTGTATCAAATAAACTCAAAAATGATATCATTTTTTGGTAGAGATAGCCTTTTCTTTATATTTACAGATCACATGACATCATAATTACACATAAATTTTTTGATTTGCAATTTGATTGGTTGATCTACACACATAAACGTGATCGTATGACGCAGTAAAAATGCTTCAAGCTAAATATTAGTATAATTCAGATCGAAATAAATCGTCAAATATGCACGGAATGTAAAAGACCCGAAAGTATCTATTCTTTGTCAATGAGAAATTAGAACTTTGATGAGGAATTGGTGATATCTGTTCTTTGAAATTAGAGCTCTTTGTTTGAAAAATTGGAGGTATCTGTTATTTGTCAATAATTTTGAGCAAGAACTCAGAGCTCTATTGATGATGTCGAATGAAAAATCGGAGGTACCTATTCTTTGTAAATAATATCAAGCAAGAAGTTAGGACTTTGTTGATGTTGAGTGAGAAATTAGAATTTTGTTGATGTCGAACAAAGAATCGAAGCTATTTGTTCTTGGTCAATGACATTGAATGAGAAATCAGAGCTTTGTTGATAATGTTGAGCAAGAAATTAAGAATGCCAAACAAGAAATTAAATCTTTTTGCTTTTATCTAATCCATTTTGTTTGTACTCTTTTTGTTTGTTATCGTGTTTTTTATTTGATCACTTATTTTTTTTAAATACTTTGAGAGATGGTAGAACAATTTTTCTTCAGGGCTGAGTGGGTTTCTTTATACTATGTATTTACTCTTGAATTTTATTATTAAGAGCTCTTTTGATTCGAAGTATGTTGCAGATTATTGTTTGCTCCCGATGATAGATTTGCATTTGGTTTTGTTCAGTTTTCCTTTGGAGATTCGCAAAGCCTTTCATAATTGGGTATTTGATTGGTGTATCCATTTTTTATTTGTGTTTTATTTTATTTGCTCATTTCCTTAATTCTCTTGTTTATTATTAATAGTTAGTGATTGTGAAGGCTTTGAGGTATTGTGTCGTAATTCATAAGATAATATTAATAAGTGGATTTTTTACTTGTAATATCTATGGTATCAAAGTTTGCTGTAATTATTGATTGGAGTTACTGGAAATAGAATCTTTGAACCGGGTTGATGAAGTTTTAGTTTAGCATTCAACCTTGTTAAGTACTATAGCTTTTCCATAACAATCAGTATTTACGAAATATAGTCTCGATAGATTCCATGTTTGGAGATGACATGTTGCTATGATATAACTAAACGTGTGAGCAATACTAAGAGAAGGTCTGTTACAAATGATGAGATTATACCAACAGAGTTTAAGAAGCTGAAGGGTGACAATCCGTTACTTGCATTGCCAATTTCATGAACATTGTATTTGGCGCAGAGTATAATGGACAACATCAAAGAAATAGGCGAAACCCACATTTGAATATTGATAGAGACACTTTCTTATTTTATTAAATACCAAGTTAACACAAGACAATTAATTCAATTAATTTCTCTACGCTATCTATGTTGCACTTACAATACTTACATGATAAAAATATCACTTTAGAAAAACAAACACGTCACACTCTCAATAATTTCACTATATAACTATATATAATAAAAAATTGTCTAACAACGATTCTCGTGCAAAAAATCTATCTACATACTTTAGCTGGCTTTATCCCTCGCCCAACAACCTTCTCTATCCAATTTCACCATAACGAATAACAACACGAGTCTTTGTCGAATTGTGTGCGTGTGGAAGTTGAAGGCTTATAAAGAGTGAGCTATTTACTTGAAAAATTACCATTCTCACACGAGTGAATTAATAATAATTGACCGATAAAAAATTAGCCATTGTACGCGTCAATTATGAAATCATGAATATCTACAATCCACTTTGTTGTAAGAAAATTATTGCCCGAAAAATCAAGTATCCACTACTTACAAATACCCACCAATAACAACTTTCAAGTTGTCGTAATAGTACTAAGTGCACAATGAAATAATTGTTTATACTATTCGTCTTTTTTTATATGTGTGACCACCCAATAGCAACTTTATCATTGATTGTTAATGTTTTCAGTCTTAAAAACAGAAATTTTCTGTCTATTCGTTTCAAACCGTGAAACCGCTCCACAAGTGCTTTTGACTTTGCATTAATTTCCTTCGAATCGAATTAAAGGGCCCCTATACTATATTTCTTTTGAAAATCGTAGACATATTTTCAATCGTTTGGGCAGTTTCAAAAAATTATTGCTGAAATTGCTAGCTATCAGAAAACGGGTGATTATTCAATAACACTAATAAAGTATTCTCGTGACAAAAAGTAGCCTGATGTCGAATTAGAAAGCTCACTAGATGTTGTGCCAAATCAAACCAATTAATCAACAACTTACGGGCATTCTGAATCTTTCGAAAACGCGTAATGTCCCTTATTACTTCTATTGCAACATTAAAAGGATCTTTTTGTTCCAGCGACATTCTTACTAAAGTCCTTTTGCTGATGGATTCATAAATATTTTGATCAAGAGCACTATGGATGAAGAGGTTATGTTAAAACTGCAGACAAATCAATTCGGCAAAAACAGTTGTTGCTAAATAAAAGAGCTTATACCTTTTCAGGCCCTTCATAAAGATAATATTGTTATAACACTTTAGACTTCATCAGAATTTCTGATTCATTTCGATACTTTGTATACAGAGATTAATTGCGGCATATAAAATTGAATTGCCGCTAATTGCGGGTCCCATCATTAGCAGAGAAATTAGTCAAAATTCGCATAAAAATAGAGATAATTGCAAAAAACTTTCTTAAAGTGATTACTTAATTAATTACCTTCACGCCGTTAGTTTTTGGTAAGAACAAATACATAAGCTTCTTACCTTTTTTTTTTCGATGGTGGAGTGGGTTATTCATTATTTTGTGGTAAGAGGTACCACGGAGTCGCTCTCATTCTTGCCACCTGAATTCTCTTTCGCGGGCGAGCCGCGACAGAAGATTCTTTAGTTTCGCTAGCTTTATTAGTTTCTTCGGTGTAGCTGGATGCCTCCTCCTCATCACTGATCGATTCTTCTCTTTTTCTCTTCGTGCCAGTTCCAAGAAAGACATCACCGCCATATCTCGATTGCATTTCTTCATCTCTTCAAAAATAAATTAGTGATAAATCATATTAAATTTCTAACATAACTTATGTATTTTGCTGTCAATTTTCGCTCATGAATAACCTACTCTTCAACTGACGAGTTATCACTCGCCTCCAATATATTAAGTCGACCATAAATAAAACCATCAATACTTCTGCCGTCTGGAGCTTGCAGGCGGTTTTCGACAACAACAGACGCTTGCGCAAATGAATTTATTGTTGAGCTATCAACGTCATAGTCATCACTGCCCAAACTTGTTTGTGCATAATTCACATAATCGATCATTCTTTGAGAACGAAACTGGGTTTCAGTTAGGTCTAAATTATCGCAATGGATTTTAAGATTTGCAGTTGTTAAGCGTGTTAAGCGTATAAGGGTTCGCGCCATTGTCTTAAATTCTCTATATAGCAGAGTAAAAAGTTTTTCTGTTAATAATGCGAGCAAGATTGATCGAGTTGATTTTTATTGGCCCTCCAAATCAATTTCATGGTCATAAGCCATTTTTCATATGACTTTGGTCATAAGACTCAATTTTGAGATCATATCAAGGTCATAGTCCAACACTACTCCAAATAAGCACATTTGGAATTGTCAATATTACAAGAGAAAATTACTTCATAAGTCTTCCAGTTCCAAAATGGCATATTTATTCTTGAATCACAATGTTCTAATATTGTTAATTTGGAAATATAAAAATATTGTGATATTATGATACGTGGAAGAAATCAATTTAGCAATTTGATAACTTTTATCGAAAGTAGCAACACATTCATTATAGATTTATAAGTTTTGATCATAACTAGTGTTTTGATAGCAGATATATATAGATTAGCTTTTTGATATTTGCTACCACCTTCCACGTCTTGAAAAATAACCTCTGCCACCACGTCCTCCTCTGGGACCATTATAATGATTATGATGATATTGTTGCTGTTGTTGAGTAGGTGATGATTGGCTATTATTATTGGTGGAAGTGGATGTTGACGTTGATGGTTTATTAGTATCATTTGCATTATTGGTAGTTGAAGAATTAGCACTTGTTGTTACAGAAGTCGATGGAGCTGCAGTTGCATTTGATGATGAGGAAGTAGTAGGATTATTATTTTCGGATTTCTGTGCTTGTGGTTTAGTCAAAATCTTTATTTGACCAGGTGTTTTCGCCTCAGCAATCATTCTCTTATTTCGTTCTCTTTCACGACGACGAGGATGACCATGATCTTTAGGTCTTTTAGGAGGAACTGGAGGACCCCTAGGTGTGTTATATGACGAAGATGATGTAGTAGAAGGTTGAATTGGGGATGGTGATGATTCAGCTCTTACAGCGGTCTGTGATGCTTTATCTGTTTCAGAGACTTTAGAATCAACGGAAGATGTAGTTGATTGGTTCTCTATCGTCTCTGGTTCATCTTCTTTTTTAGGAGCAGGACGTTGAATAATCTGACGAATTTTATCTTTTTGTTGCGGCTGAATAGAAAATTTTCTTTTAGCATCTCGCTCTCTTTCGCGTTCCCTTTCTCTAGCATCAAATTTCTTTTCTGAAGCAGGTGAATTAGTTGATGTTTCCACTGCTGTTTGTTCGTAGCCTTGTGCTTTGTTTTTTTCCTTTTCCTTCTCACGTTCAAGTCGCCTTTCCCGCTCCCTCTCTTTCCTTTTCTCTCTCTCTTTTTCTCTAGCAATTTCACGTTCAACATCTTTTTCCTTATATTTTTCTTTCTCTTGTTCTTTGAATTTATCTTTTTCTCTCTCTTTTCCTTTCTTTTCTTTTTCTTTCTCACGTTTCTTCCTCTCGCGTTCTTTTCTACTCAACTTTGCAGAAGCTGACGGTGGAGAAGTTCTCGATAAAAAACCATCGGGAGATCCGTTCCCATTAAAATTTTTTGATTGTTTCGATCCACTGTTGTGTCCTCCCCCATTATTACCAAGTTTGGGAGTTGACGGAGACATGACACTTGCGGACGATGACGATGATTTTATAATTGTTTTTGGTGACGGTGCTTTCACTTTAAGACCCGATTTAATCGCGCGTAGATGTTCAAGTAGTGGGGTGGTTTTAGGTTTTTCGGTAGCAGCCGCGGCAGCTGCTGCATTGGCTATAATACATAACGGTAATATTGAATATCACGAAATATATTGTAAAGCACGATTTTATTATAATTTATTAATTGATATATTATAAACAATCATACCAGCCGCTATTGCTAATCTTGTTTCTAATTTTTCCAATTGGGTACCACCTTCTTGCATGGTTGCCTCTTTAGATGCTATCTGTGCATTTTCTTCGGCTTTCAATGATTCAACAAACGCGAGATAATCTGGATCTACGTACCAGCATATTAAAAATAAAGTTATAAGCAAACCACTTTATGAATACTAATTGCATGATTGGTACAATAATAGTTATATATACCCGATTCGATTGTGCCTTGTCGTGGATCAGGTTTCTTACGTTCTTTAGGAAGTTTTTGAAAAGGTGCAAATTCTACGACTGCTCTCGTTTCATTTCCTAGTTTATTGTATAATTAAAGCATAGATATTTATTATATACGAAAACTTCTTTTGAATATAATGGTACATACCTTTGCTATCGACAAACAAGTGATTATCGTATTCACGATGAAATTCTAACACCATTTCGTCAGTCTTGAAATGAAAATATGCACGCGAAAATATGTTCTCTTTATTTTTACTTTATAATCAATACAAATCAATAAAGATTTTTTCGGCATTAGATAAGAGACTGAATGGCACAAAAATGAACAACCTCTTACTAACTCTCCCCGGATGAAATCTATGCCAATCTATGGTTTTTTCATTCACCCATGGCTTGACCGATTCCATAAACTTTTCCTCGGGCACATTCGGTGGGAGACGACGAACTACCACCTTTGTCTTCGAGGCTGTTTTACGTCCCGGACGTTTTGATTTTATTTTTTTGCTGGATTTATTGTTGTTATTACTGACGTTGACCCCTCCTCCTCCTCCTGAAGACTTTTGAGTTTTGGTTTGGTTTGGTGTTGTTGCCATTTTCTGGTGTGTTAACGTGATTAGGTATTTTTGCCTCTTCGAAAGTTTATTTCTAGCTTTACTCTAAATTATTGACTTTATTTTGTACAACATTTAGATCATTAGAAGGTGTAGATTCATGCATGATTATCTCTTGGTCATTTGCTGTTTGACAAGTGACTTTTGGTCACTAAATTTTAATATTAAAAATAAGGTCTAGAACCCGCACGTAAGAAATCTGTGCCATGTTTTGTTGATTTCGGAAAATTCTACTGTAATATTAATTAACATAAGAAAGTTGGTTTTAGAATTAACGTTAAGGTTAGGTTAGAGCTGAATACAAAAATTCGTAAATTTTTGATCAGTCCGGAAAAAACAAATCCGACACAAGAAAATGAAAAAAGCAAAAATACGGGAAACAAATACCTAAATTTAGCTTGGTACACTAAAAAAAATGTCGGGAAGGCAATTTCATATATATTATTGGCTCCAGCTCTAGCCCGCTCTAATCCTAACCTTTAAATTAACCTTTAACAAGAATCTTTATTACTGTATAATTTTTCCGGAAATACACAAATATCACATGATCCGAAACTTTTTTCTCGCCATGGCTAGGGTACTACTTGAGGTCACTGAAAACTACTCCGGCTCACCAAAAATACGGGAAATAGATGCTTAAACTTAACTTTTAGCACTAATAAAAAATGACGGGAAGACAATTTTACATATAACGATAACCTTACTCCAACTCTAACCCTAACCTTTAATAATGCGGAATGCTTCGGGTAATTGTTGTGACTTGGAAAATCGGAACATAAAATCACGTGAAGAGAAATCGATCGTTATGCGTGATTATCATCATTTATGTGGATAATTAGTTCAGAAACTTCTGTCTCCGAAAAGAAGTATAAAGTCCTATTTCTCTCTATCAATTAAAAGAAATTATTCTATAATAATGGGTTTGCTTGAGATTGTTCCAACTGGTGTTATTACCGGTGATAACGTTCGTAAATTGTTTCAATACGCACATGAGCACGGTTTCGCCATCCCTTCGGTGAACGTTAGTTCCTCGTCCACTATTAATGCTGCACTGGAAGCAGCTCGGGATGTTAAGGCACCGCTTATTATTCAGCTCTCGCAAGGTGGCTCCCAATTTTATGCTGGCAAAGGCTTGAGCAACGAAGGACAACGTGCTTCTATTGTTGGTGCTATTTCAGCTGCTAATCATATTCGCCATGTTGCTAAAGAGTATGGAATGTATGTATTATTTCTTTTTTTATTATTTACCGTCAAACCTCGATATAACGAAGCATTAATTAAACCTGGATAAACTTAAGTCGGTTCCAGAAATGGTTATAGTAATCCACGATAAATCGAATTTATTAAATAAATCCACGATAAATCGAATTTCTTATTTACTAAACAAATCGAATTTTTAAAAACTTTTACTAAGAGCTTCGTTATCTCGAGGTTTGACTGTATGCTAACCTCTTATATCATTAACTAACTGTTATAATTTATTAATAATGAATAAAGTCCTGTAGTTTTGCATTCTGATCATTGTGCCAAGAAACTTTTGCCGTGGTTTGATGGAATGTTGGAAGCGGATGAAAAATACTTTGCACAACACGGTGAACCTTTATTCAGTTCGCACATGCTTGATCTTTCAGAAGAACCAAAAGACGAAAACATCGCTATGTGTAAGAAATACTTGGAACGTATGAAGAAGGTTAATCTGTTGCTCGAAATGGAAATTGGTATTACCGGTGGCGAAGAAGACGGTGTTGATAATACTGGGGTGGATAATGCTTCACTTTATACACAACCTGAAGATATTTGGGATGTTTATCGTAACCTGAGTGAGATTAGTGATTTATTCACTATCGCTGCTGCATTTGGTAATGTACATGGCGTTTATAAACCAGGAAACGTCAAACTCTCGCCAATTCTTTTAAAGAAGCATCAAGCGTACGTCAAAGAGAAGATTGGGGCAAAAACCGATAAACCTGTGTGGTTGGTATTTCACGGTGGTTCCGGATCATTGTCCGCGGAAATTACTGAAGCTGTCAGTTATGGTGTTGTGAAGATGAATGTCGATACCGATACGCAATGGGCTTACTGGGAAGGTATAAGGAATTTCTATGAACCCAAAAAAGGTTATCTTCAAACGCAGGTCGGAAATCCTGATGGTGCAGATAAACCAAACAAAAAGTATTATGATCCTCGTGTGTTTATTCGTGAGGCTGAAAAGAGTATGGCGAAACGTGTGCAACAGGCTTGTCGTGATTTGGGAAATGTTGACCGTTTATAAGATTTTTAATTAAAAGTGATAATTAGGTTATGCCATTATTACCATGTTAGTATATTTATATATTTTATTTTGACTTCTTAGTAGTATTTTATCTACTCAAATATAATAAATATCCATAGAATTAAAACATTGCCGTCACCTTTCTCATTATTAAAGAAAGATCTATCGCTATCTTTTCTAATAAATAAATTCACTATATATATATATATATACACGCATAAAAATACACATAATCTTTAATTTACCCATCTAAATAGGATTATTCCATTAACCACTAATCTAATTTATCCAAATGATCTAACCGTGTCAACACTATGTTTTTACTAGTCTCTTCAATCTCTCCCGCCAAAAAAACTTCATCCAAAATAGAATATACCTATTATAACAAAAATCAAGAAATCAATAATAGCTCACAATCCTCCTTCTCTTCCTCCAAAGAATTTAAATACCTTGTAAAAATTAAACACCAAGTCCAATTCACAAACATTTCCGAAAAACGCGTCTAGCACTTCAACAAAGAAATGTATCGCTTCTAAATAGGCTAATTCATTATCATTTGCATCGACACATACACAAAAGAAGAGCCCGGCGTATCGTCGATACACTATTTTGTAGTTTCGAAACTTTTGTGTAAATTGATACATGAATCTTAAATATTATGAGTAAAGTAAAACAATAAAATACATAATTGAATACGATTTCTTACCTCTACAAAATTCGACTGATGTTTCTGATCACGTGGTGCAACCAATCGATGTACTTCTCCTTTGAGCTTTATCTTTTCTTCGTCCTCGTATGGTACATACCATTTCGAGAGACGTGTTTTTCCTTGTCGATTTTGTACTAGGATGAAACGAATCTAATTAATTATTTGAAAAATACGCGTTTTTTTAAAATTTATACAAAAGCATAGGCACGATAAAGTAGTATTCACGGTCTCGGTAAAATACCATTGAGATGATTTCACGACCGTGGATAATGTACTTGAGGATTAGTATATGGAGCAAAAGACACAATGAAAAAATGAAAAATATCTCCAATATTTTTGTCACAAGCGAATGAGCTTAATCGAAACACGTGATCACATACGTAACAGTAATATAAATGATTAAGCATAAACTTTATTATAGATTAAATATCATGGACAGTTCTAGTTTGATGCTACAAGAGAATGAAATATTAGCTTTGGAGGTAAGCAGATCAAACTACATGTCTTTTTGGTTGTGTCTTTGCAAAAATAGCACGGAAGCTGGCTCACTGTTCCATTTTCGAGCATTTCTATACATACATTCGGAATTAACTATAAATATATAGGCTATTTACCCACAAGATTTCACTTATACAGAGACACAGAACTCGATTCCTCAGTACATTGGCTCTTTCTCCGTAAGAGTCACTTTACCGAACGAAATACGTGTGTGCTTTTCAAGCCATGCTATTAATGGCGACAGCAACATTAACCTCATTAGTACTAACGAGGAAATACTAAAAATCCGATATCTCCCTCCGATAATTATTGATTTTTCAATGCCGGCTTTATATCCCGAGCGAGAAGGATTAGATTTTACTGTGAAGTGTTGTTGGTTGAGTGATAACTATAGGCTAAGTTTAAAAAATAAGTTGCAAGAGATCTGGGAAGAGGAACGGGATGTTGTATGTGATATTTTTCTTGAAATGGAATTTTTTTATCGTCGGCATGTTGATTGGTTTTTCTTTTTTGGTGTGGTCTAATTAGGTATTATACCGATATGCAGAATTTATCCAAGAGAACGCGTTGGAATTCTTGGGAATTACTTTTCCCCTGAAATTAGTAGATGGTTGGTGCGCGCGATTTAGAGATTATTAAATAAAGATTAATCTATATATGCGATGTATTAATAAAATTTATTTAGTATTTATAGGCACAACTAGACTCAAGGACATTATCTGGTCATATAATCGTGATGCTATGAACAAGGAATTCGCAGAGAATCATTTCGACTGTGGGATATGTCTCGAGAATAAGCCCGGTTCGCGTTGTATCCAATTGCAACCCTGTCAACACGTGTTTTGTCAAGAATGTCTTTGTGGATATTTCGAGATGCTTATACGCGAAGGGTTTGTCTCACAAGTCAAATGTCCAGATATTGGTTGTAAAGTGCAAACTGTATTGACAAAAGAAGTTTTAGATGAAATTGTTGGTACGGAAATGCAAGAACGTTATGCGCGCGTAAGTTGATCTCATTTTTTTTTTATTTTGTTTATATTATGAATATTTTATTTTGGATATTTGTTTTTATTTCAATCAAACAGTTAATGGAGAAAATTGAAATCGAAACAAATCCTCTGATAACATATTGTCCTTTGAAAACATGTCAAACACCGGTTAAAAAAAGTTCTGATTTTGAGAAATTGTGTCTGTGCGAAAAATGTGGATTCGCATTTTGTTGGATGTGTAAGAGAACTTGGTAAGTTTTTTTTTGGATTTCGTTATAATTTATTTACTGTTTTCAATATTTCTATCGTTACTAAATTATTAGGCATGGGCCTCATATAGCATGCGCCATTAAAAATGTGAAGCATGTTGTTAAAGAATATTTAGCTGCTGATGATGTCAAGAAAGCGTTAATGAAATTACGTTATGGTCCAAAGAATCTCGAGAAATTGGTGCGTGACACATTATCAGAAATAGAATCTGAAGAATGGATGAGGTGAGTCTTCGTCACTTAACTCTTCACAAAATCCTCAATAATAATAAATTAATAAAAATTTTCTCTAGATCAAACACACAACCATGTCCACAATGTGACACATTTATTGAGAAATCGATGGGATGTAATCACATGCGATGCACACGTTGCGAGACACATTTTTGTTATTTATGTGGTCACTGGATTGATCCCGCAGAACCTTATCGTCATTTCAATGATCCAAAGTCTCCTTGTAATCAACGATTGTTTGATGGCACAGATATCGACGAACTTGAATTTTTCGCGGAGGATCATGATGATATTTAATATCTTCTTTTTTTTATTTAGATGGAAAGACCAAGGCTAAGGGTGCACGCAGCATAGATTTTTTGGTTTAATATTTATTACTTACAAAAATTTTGGCATCTAACAATATTTGCATATTTTTTAATAAGCTTAAAAGAATGTTAATATTATTTTACAATAAATAAAGGCTTGATTAAAAGAGCAATTATCCAAAAGACCGATATTTATATAATTGGAATGTTTATTTTTTTTCCTCTAGTAAAATATTTAAATCAGTGGTGGTAGTGCCAAACGCGACGATCTCACGCGATGAAATTTTTATATCACGGGGGTGAAATCTCACGTCTATTGATGAACTTATCGTTATGAATTTATTCGTGATTGATTGACCCCTTCTTTTTCTGGTTCTCAGGTGATACTTTGACTATGTGGGAGGAATTTTTGTCATCTCTTTAATGCTATTAGGAAAGAAAAAAAATGTAGTTTAGATGTACAATGATGAAATTCGTGCACTTAAAGAGGAAGTATTACGGCAGCAACAGTGAGGAGTTTTTATAAGTGTAAAAGAAACACCCGATTGATTAGGCCGTGGGTTAAAAGTAAAAAAAGTGTTATCATTAGCAAAGAAATTAGTACAGAATATCGGAAAGGAATTATTATATGGCTTAGGGGCCGAGCTACATCAATAATCATTTGTAAATGGTCTTATGATCCTAACATTTCTATGATAATAAATTTTGATTTTACTTTTTAATCGTGAATATGTGTGTGTGCCCCAAAATTAAAGATTGCTTTTATTGAGTAAAAATATAAGTCTCGAATTCTATGGCACAGGTCAACTGATATCTCTGCAAAAAATACTCGTCTCAATTGGACGTCTCACGGATGTTAGAATTTTTGCAATCAGATCGAACAGATCGACCTCTTCCTTTTCTCTTGATTCAAAACTGGGACTTATAGAACTTTCATAATATCAGACAGCAGGCAAAGAGGGCAAGACATGCGTTCCTTATTAATATATTCCGTGCCTACACGCAAATAAAACGAATGGTTTTCGAGAGTATTTAATTTAGTAAATTCAGTAACATATCAGATATATCACATGAGAGCGTTTCATCTTCACTCCTCGTTAATTTGCTATAATCTTTTTTTCGTCTAAAAGATTTTTCAATTCGTTTTACATATGCATTTGGTTATCTCGTTTGCTTGACATCCTGAGTAAGCACATTTCTCTTTTATTGTTGCATTGACATTTTTGTTAGTTAAAGAACATCCATTCAGATTAATGTTATTTGACAAAATTACAATTATATTTTTAACTATCTCAGTATCACTATCAAATGTTCATCTTAAAAAGGATAAAGAATATATATTCTTTGTTCACAAAAGACGCGTCAGAAATTTCAAATTAAACAAGAGATTCATGAATTGAGCTTGTGTTTTTACGAAAATGGATTTGATGAAAAGCGGATATGAGTAGATAATAAATGATCAATAAGCCAATGTTACATTATTTTCTTACCATTATTATTTTCTTTCCCGATGGACGTGAAGAATTGTCATGTATATTGGTAGAAATCATTACAGTTTTTTATTATTATTATTGTTATTGTCTTTATAAATGTTATCGTTATTCGACTTCAATTCGTTAATCATCATTTCAAAAGCAGTTGAGCTGTTATTAATTCTATTATTACTTTGTGAATCTCTATCATGATTATTGTTATTATTAATATTCGAATTCCTAAAGATAAAAGGTAATTTTACTTATTCACCAACCTCATTGCTAATAAATCTTTAATCTCTAACGCACATGGAAGATTCAGACCACTATACAATTCTAAATCTTTTGGAGCATTTGATAAAATCTGAGCATGTAAACTCATAAATTAAGTTGATTTATTGTTGATTAATTGACTAAACGATTGAGATAAAGTTCTCACCGGAAAACAATCTGCCCAATTCCTCAGTAAATTGAAACATTCTTTGACTTCATCTAGCCAAGCACGTGTTAAAATGTATAATCTTGCCAATAATGATAACATCGCCAATGATAAGGTCATAAATTCCATTCTTGATAAAAGAATATGAAATTCACTTTTTTGTAGAGATTTCAAATTGGTTAATTATATGTCATATTGAGTACAGATTTATTAAATATAAATTACCAGAATGTATCAAAATATGCATTTAAAGCCTGTTCAAAAAAAGTATAAAAAAGTCATTTTTACGAATCGAAAATTTATTCGTAATTAGATTTTTTGAGGATAAATTTACTTTATTCATAAGTATTGCACCTCCTGCCAATCGATCGAGTGCATAAAATATCTTCTCTCGTGATGGTATAAATTCCCATTGTCCTTTTGCTTTTTTACTGATATCAGCAATTTAATCAGTATACTTAAATAAGAAAATGAGCAACACTTTTATTATGTAATCAACCTTTTTTGACCATAAAACAAGTGAACAAGCTCGGTCAGTAACTGCCCAAGGTCAAGCTCTTTCAGTCTTTGTAAAATACGCCGAGTCTAATAAAACGAAAAAAAACAATGACTCGTAGAAAGTAACAAATGACAAAGTTTATAACGTGATAAAAACCCCTTCAGTATATACAGACTTCAGCTACTCTACGAAAGTAAAAAGACTTTTGGTGTTGGTTTTTATTTTTATAAAACAATCGTTCTAATACTAAAAATTCTTCCCATAAAATTTTTTTATGAAAATAACGAGCGTGAAGCATAAGTTTACGGAAATTTGCATCATGTTCCGTCTTAGTTAAACTGTTAGAAAGTTGAATGTTTGGAAAACAATGGGTTTCGGGCTCTTTAAGATAACGTAAAGTGTAATAGCTAGGATTCATGATCTCTTTTAGAAAGATAATTTCTCCATCTCGCCCGCTTTTTGATTCACTGGGATCGGCTGATAAATTAATCTATTCTGATTGATGCATCTTTGTAGGTCACGTTGGGGTAGTCGTTGTGACATATTACGTAATATAAGTTTACTATAGAGCCCAACCCCGCCCCCTCACAGCCCTTATACTTCATCGCACACTTAGGGATAAGATACAGTTTTCTTTAGTTAAATATTATTCGTAATTAAAATGTTTTCACAATTAGGCCTCTGGTAAGTAAACCAGACATTTCGTACCTTTCCTCTTTCATTCGAGCAAACTCAAGGTATTGTTTATTAGTTGCAGAGCTATCGTCCCATTGGTGCAGTTAGTTCAAAAGTCGTGGATCTCAAAATAGGTACAACTGAAAAAAAAGATCAAGAAAAATTACATTTAATGGGAAAAAGACCAGAAAAAAGAACGGGAAAAATTAGATTTAATGAAAAAAAAAAACGATCAAGAAAAAGAACGGGAAAAATTTGAAAATGCGTTCAGAAATTAATCAGCGGTCTTCAACCCTGTCTGAAGAAAACCGCAATGAATTTCCACGTCTACCTATTGGTGATCTTGCAATGCCTCCTCCACGTCTACCTATTGATGATCTTACAACGTCTTCTTCGCATCTACCTGTCAGTGATCTTATCTCGTTTCGCGAACCCATAGACCAGTATTTAAAATTCATTTAAAAATTAATCTGCGCGCCCGCATACTTTCAAAATAATCTGTCTGCGCAAAATTTTCTCAATATGCGCATGATATAATATCAATGCCTCATGTTATTGAATTTAAAATTTTTTTATCTGCGCAACAAGTCTCCAATCTGCGGTGCGCAGACTGCGCAGATCAATTTTAAACACTGCCGTAGACACGGTTTTGAAGAAGTTGACTGAAGATAAAACATATGCATCATATTTAAAGCAAACATGTTTGCTTAAATAATTCTCAATACAAAGATGTTTGGGTGGTCTTTATCACACAGCGTCAAAAAAAAATGCATGGTCACGACAGGGATATTGAAATTGATGCGCGGAACTGGAGTTCGAATGAAGTATTAGCGCTGGGTATTCTTTTTCGGTATTCTAATATTCCGTATTTTATTAGGATGAGGAGCTGACTACCCTTACATTATGAAAGACCCTTACACTTTGAAATACAGTTCTCATAATGGGACTTAGAGAATCTCTTGTGTTTGAATATCATTTTTTTTTAAAAAAAATGATATTTGCTCAAGAACCCATATCAACAAGAAATATCCTAGATTACATAGTAAAACATATACAATATAAATGATTCGTTGTAAATCCTTTGACATGCAAAACAGAATGATTCTCAAGATTCAAGATTCACGATCAACATTAAATAATTCTAACGGTTCAAATGTGCCGGGAACAATAGCTTCAGCTCAATCCAGAAAATCAAAACCTATATGCCAAACCCTCTTGTTATTAACAACATTGCTGAATTTGATGAATGGTCGTCTACTCTTGATAAACCAACTGCAATGGCTTCCAAATCAAAAAAGCAAAATTCGCGTGTCAACACATCGAGGTTTCGAAAAGATATTCGACCAACCTATACGTAATATTTCCAATGCGTCAGATCAAAGCATGGTGTATACTCTTCAAAAATGTAGATCAGTCCGAAATTTCGAACGACGATCTTCACGTGATTTAAGAACGTTATTAATTTTATTGGCTAACCCGACAAAGTTTATTCATATTCTATGAGATCTGCTTTCTAATAGTCATTAATAGTTCTGAATCAAAAGATTCTTTTACAAAGTGCCATTATTAATAACAAACTCTCGCTTATTCCTGAATTTCTGCCAGGTTTCATGGCGCAGTCATACAAATTACCTAAAAGTTGATATAGAGTTGGAGATCAGAGTTATACGTAAAATTGCCTCACCAACCTTTTTTATTAGTACTCCAAGTTAGATTTGAACATCCATTTCCCGTATTTTTTGCATTTTTCATTTTTTCACGTCGGATTGTTTTGCCGGGCTGATCAAAAATTTGCAATGATCAACATCCGATTGTTGATTGGTCTAAAATAGACCGAAAATAAAAATTCATTGTAAACCCAAAAATGGAGTGCATCTATTGTACACCCCAATCCGTTTTGGTTAGATCAAATAACAGCCAATAAGAATGCATAAATTTTTGATCAACCCGGCAAAACAAAAAAATGAAAAATGCGAGAAATGTAAAAAATACAAGAAACAAATACCTAAATCTGGTCTGGAGTGCTAATAAAAAATGTCGGGAAGACAATTTTACATATAACCTTATTCTCTGCCTCTAACCCTAACCTTAACCCTAACCTTAAAGCCAACTTTAACATTAATCTTTATTACTGTAGAATTTTCCGAAAACACACTAACCATATTGGAATTTTATATATACATGTATTTAGGTTACACTGGGGTGTACATAGATGCTTCCCACAATTGGCTATTGACAGTGTTTATCAATTTCCAAAAGCGAAAGTGAGCTAAATTATTGTTCATCCAGTGTACTGTTCGAAATACAAATCAATAACTTGCCAAAATGGTGCGCTTTAAGTATAATTCGTAGAAAGAAGGAAACAGAATCATCAATTGTTATATACAGATAAAAGGGCAAGTTTACCAGTGGGTTATTACATGCCAATCTTGTGATAAACTAACGCAGTTACTTAAGGTTTATTCAAAGTTTGCTAAATTGATAAACCATCACATTTACATAACGTTTAACTTATGGTTTGCTTTATGTTTAAAGTAATTGTCGAATAGTCGAATTAAGATTAACTATAGAAATCGAATGAAGTCAGAATAATGCATCTTTTTTTCTACGAAATATCTCATACATATGTCTGATTTATTTTTCATTTAGTACACCAAATTCACAATGTGTCCTTGCGTCATAGTGTTAATAAGAAATCGATTTACAAACACAAACGGAAGTTTATAAAGAATAAATCATCATTTTACTTACCATCATTTTAAAGTTTTAAATGAGATCTAAAACGCATTAGTAGTAAATGCTTTTATTGTCAAAGAGGGAATTATTGCAATGAGTGTTCAGATCACAATACTCATAATTGTAGGAACGGTAAATGTACCGATTGTCAAAAAAACGAATGATTTAGTGAAAATAAATATATCAATAGTCAAATAAAAGAATGCGCGAAAATCAATAAATATAAAATATGCAAAATCTTTTAAATGAAAGATTTGCCAATGTTGAATATCTTGCAACAGGAGGTTTTGGGACAATTTACAAAGTATCCTAGCCTGGTTGGACGGAATATCAAGTATCCCTTACGAATGGACGATAATGATTATAAACGCGAAAATGATTACGTGACTCAATCGGAGTTTATAAACGAGGTAAAAACGAACCATTTATAAAGTGTAAGTATGCTGCTTTTAAAAGTTTTTAAAATACATGTAGGTCCAGATTGCTTTAAAGTGTAGTTGGAATATTAATATATTGATTATTATGAAATAGCTCAAAATCCAGCTACAAATAATACCTAATAGTAAGTGTCCAGTTTACTACATTTCAATAGCGATAGTTTGTGTTTTATACACTCAATAAATTTTTTAACTAATTTGTGAATATAACCAAGAAATGACTATTTTAGTATATTCATAGTTAACTTCTTAAGAAGTTTATTGAATTCATAAATACAATCTATCACTATTGAGATGCAGTAAATTAGACACTATCTAATAGTAATATATAGTGCTCCAATATGGTTGGGTACAATCTGTGACCCGCCCGAAATATTTCGGGTCAGCCTAAAAATCGTTATTTCTCGTTCAATATTAATTCAAATTAAACGAAAACTTGTAGATATATACACAATTACATTCAGACAACTCTACATAAGACACAAAATACAAGTGTTTTAGTAAAACTAAAAGCCATTATTTTACAATTTTCGGATCAAACCAGACCCGAACCGAATTTATTGGTTCGGGTTGACCTCAAACCCGACCCGATCCGAACAGAGTTTTATATAGTACATGTAATATGATGCATAATATCTAAAGTCATCAAAACGTTGTATTTTATTATGTATAAACATCTTTACTGATAAGTAAATACAAAATTTAATTCGTGAATATGATAGAATAGGCCCTTTCTGATATTCACGGATTAAATTTTGTATTTACTTCTTAGTGAAGTTGTTTATATATTTTATAAATACAAACGTTTGATAACTTTAGATGTTTATGCACCACAGATAATGCAAATACTAATTCCAACTATGA
>CAJVPL010000860.1:0-19015 GCA_910591945.1 Ambispora gerdemannii | reverse complement strand
AGGAAATTTCACATAGACAGAACGACTTCTATGATCATCGTGATATTCTAATTCTGCTTCAGCCAAAGCCGTTCTACAAAAGAAATTCCTTAATAAATTTGATAACGTCACGCGCTTATCACGTGAAATTGAAGCATTCTGTATATTTTTACCTCGATGATGGAGACCAATATACAGGCTTATTTTGCCTATAAATATAACCTTATGTATGTGTATAAGATGAGAGAATAACCAATTAATCGTTATTTTCTTGGTGAAATAAATCAAACAAAATTTAAAAACATATCAAATACCTTTTTTTACCATTGCGTGAAATACTTTTAACTGACGCACTTCATACTCTTTATCTGAAAACACGAATCAATTTTTTAATTAACAATCAACAATAGTTATATTCTATAAAGTCACACCCTCTCTACCACCACGTCTTTCCCTGGTCCCAGCTATTATGAAGCATAGTAAATTTGAACCACAACCTTTTTAAAGTCGCACTTTTTTTGTGTTCCCGAGCGTGTGATTATATAGAGGGTATGATTGTACAAAAGAAAATAAAAATTCATTAATATTTCAGAAAAAATAACCTAATGTCCTATACGCGTTTTTCCAATCGCCAATAATACACCAACTCATAAAATCTTGTTTCTGCGTTTCGATTGCTTTCAACGCGCACTCCCGCGCAATCTTTCTTATTTCCATAGGAGACAAAACAGTACCATCTGCCTTTTTTGGTTATGTTATAATAATACATTTAATTAAATCATCAATTACAAAATCAGATTTAGCAGCGACATTGAAATCATACACGAACTTTGAGCTCTGAAAGTGCCTTCAATTCAATTGGTAGTCCATGACAGTCCCATCCTGGAATGTAGCTAATATATATTTCGAATCAAATAATAAAATACTTTGGTTCAGGGTTTTTCGCAAAATGAGGAGTCATATTTCCTTTTTGTTTTCGTCATAATGAAATTGGCACATACTTTACTTTATATCCCTGAAGAATTTTATAGCGATTTATGATGTCTTTTAATATTTTATTGAATGCATGCCCTATATAATTATTTAATGGATTATTCAAGTATATACATATATATATATAAAACAGATTCTTAGAAATCTCAACCTATATGCAAATTTCCATTCGCGTACGGTGGACCATCGTGTAGTATAAATAACTCTTTTGGATTATTCTCTAACTATTATTAAATCATTTCATCAATTTCTGTAATAATGTACATTTATGCGTAAATATTCAAAAAATCTAAGGATTGTCACCTGCCATAAATATAAATCTTCAGTACATCGTTTTCTAAATGTAATTTCGCGTTTTGCAGCATCCGCACGAAGCGGAAAATTTGTTTTAGGTAAGAGTAAAGTATCACTATACGCCTTACTAGCAGACTCATTGGATTTTACTTTAGATTCTGTTGCTAGCCTTACAACAGAAGTGGATATTGTACGGCGCCAAAACGCAAACGTATTTATGTTAGACCTAGTAATTCTTATATTAATATAAAAACTCCGAGTACATAATAACTGTCGGATGCTTTGCATATAGACGGCGCTTTCGAAAGATTTAGCTATCATAATATATAAATTAGCGAAAAAAAAAACGCGAAAACAAAATAATAGATTTTGATTTCGATCCGAGTATTTTGATTTCGATCCGAGTATCCAAAGATCCGGATCAGGCTTGAAATCTATAAGAAAAACTTTACACCTGTCCATCACATATATATAGTGGCAATCAAAAATAATGCAACGACGTCGTTGCATTATTTTTGATTGTCATTGCATTATTTTTGATTGTCACTATATATATATGTTGTGCCTCAGGTATCGATCAGCCAAAATTAGAATAGGAGTTCTACTAGAGTTGGGGTTAGGGTTAGGGTTAGTGCTGGTGAAATAGATTAATGTTCGCCAGAGTGATCACATGAATCGACACCTGAGGCAAAACGACATATGAGACAACATATATACCTTTCGGTTTATCGCCTAGCTATTAAGAGAGCCAAAAAAAAATTCGTCTTAACGAGTTTCAGTTATCGTTATGTGCAAAAAACTGGTTTTTACAAAAAGAAATTGAAAGACGCGACACCAAATTTTTGTTTCCAAAAAAATTTGAATTCAAGAACTTGAAAGATATTATATCAGTTCAAATTATGTTTGTTGGATATTTTCCTGCCATTAGTCTCATTGAATAATAGGGTTAAGAGTAAATATGTGGTGAATTTGTAAGTAATGTCTCTTCGAGGATTGTTTGTATTAGCGAGATTAAGAACTGAGAAGTCTTGCCATTAATATTATAATCTTTAATAAAATCGCATAATTCTGATTTACAATATTGATATGTATATATAAATTACAAATATATCATAAAAAAATAAAAATAAATAAAAATAAATTAGACGACGACTTGTAATGGTTTATATGGTCGAGGATAAAAAAGGTGATTGTCCAAAATTAGATATATTATTGAATTCTTTAATAGCTTAAAGATTTTTGCTACAGAAATATAGTAACAATTCAAAACTCATCGACCAATACTCGTAATTCTTTGCACCCAAGAAGTACGATTATTTCCTTTCTTTTTCGAATCCCTGGAATTTGGTCGTAGATATTCATTCGAGGTTTGTGTTGGTTGTAACTTATGATGATTATTATTTTCATCTTGTATTGAGTAACTAAATTCTGGAACAGGTAATGGAGGTGATTGTGATTCTTGTCGAGATCGAGGTTGAATTGGTTGTAATGGGGAATTATTAGCTTGACTCGATTTCATGTTACTATCGCTAATTGATCGTCCATGTTTCGGTAAGTTATTATTAGAGCTAATACCATCACCTCCTGCTTCAGTAGATGGACGTCGGAACCTATTAAATAATTGGGTTGGAGCAATTAATCCAGTGTAACGTTTTGAAGTTTCTTCTCCAGGTGACGATATAGCTCTTGAAAATCTGGGTGAATTTGGTTTCTTGTTATCAAAAACATTCATTCTTTCTCGTAAACGGCTGCCTCGTCTATCCTCTTCGCCTTCGGGGTGTATGCCGTATGCAGTTGAGCCTTCCAAGAAACTGTCCATATATTGTAGCGGATCATAAGCAGTATATCGATTATTAGTAGATTTACGATACACTTCCTTGTTGTGTTCCGGATTAACATCTTGGTCGAATTGTTGACTTGGTTGGAATGACAGCCTTGATTCATTGTAGTTATTTTCTTCACTTTGTTGGAATGCTAATACTGGTGCTTGTGCATTGCCATTTCGGTATGGCAAAACACAATCGTATGGACTCTCATGATGCAAGGCTGTTTATTATATAGCAAATTAATTTAATTATTAGATTAATTAATTAATTAATTAATCAATTCAATTGATGAAAAAATGACATACTTATTCCTCCATAAATATCACTTAAATCTAATTGGTCAATTTTATCAAAAAATTGTTTTTTTCGATTATTCTCAACACATGTGCGTTTTCGTTCTCGTCGACTATCAATTGTATTTTGTTGGTCAGGAGTCGCCGTTGTTGTTGTTGGTGGTGGTGGTGGTGGTAAAGGTGCAACCGCTTCGGATTGACTTTGTTGTAACTTGTTATAATTGTAATAACTTAAACGTTGTGGTGTTGGTTGTTGTTGGTTTGGAAGTAATTCGGCAAGTACAGGCTCTTCTGTGTGATAAGACATTTCGGATTGTGCTAAAGGCGACGGTGATATGGGAGTATACCGACGTTCGAAAGGTCTATGTAAGGTATCAGTAGTAGTAACAGTTGTAGTTGTATTGTTGTCGACAGTTGAATCTGTAAATGGGTCGGGTCCGAAGCGTATTACGCTCGAGTGTGTGATGTAAGGGTTGGGTTTAGTGTTTGAAGCTGTTACGGACATTTTTTAACTTTACGTATTTTAAATATATATTGATATGAATTGATAGCGCTTTTTGTTGATTAAATAATTATAACGATAAACCAAAAAATCACACTGTTACCAACGTGTCTGTGCATGCACGTCTGTGTATCTGTGTACGTTAATCCAATATTAGGAATAAAAATGATATTTTGGTATCACCTTTTCTTAGAAAAATGCCAATCGCTTACTCGAATGCTATTTCACAACTGTAATAGTGTCTCTTCTGTTCTACCCGACAGAATATTCGTTCTTCCATAATTTCGTTTTCTAACACACAACATAGCGTAACGACAATGGCAAGTATTCTTTATTATCACGATCGTTATCATTCTTGCATTCATTTATTTTGTGAAACTTTGATTTGCATTTCTGTTTGTTGTGTTTGCACCTTTATATTCGCATAGACGTGGAATTGGAATCGAAAAAGGAAAAGTCAAAGGCAATATTATTGCTTTTCCTGGTTTTTTTGCATTGTTTTGAGAAAAATTGAAATACCGTTATTCATTTTTCCTCTTTTTCTCCCAAGAATTTTCGTGACAATTTAACTTGTGTAAATTATATTTATTAGTGTCACTGTTTAAATTTGGAAAACCCTAACGCTAAAAATAATTTGAACGACTTACATAACGATAATGATATTGAGCTTGTTCATGCATAAACACAACCGCAATTAAAATAATGGTAATGCATGAAGCACTACATTTTTAATAAAGCAAATTATTTTTTCTGCAAAAGATTCAATTTCTTCGAAATCAGATTAAATGGAAATCTAATAGTCTTTTTTGGAAAGAGTTAATTATGGACTCTGTGTATAAAGTATAGTGTCAAATTTTGTCATTATTATTTATATGGTGCATAAAATCTAGTCATCAAATGGTTGTATTTTATAAAATGGATAAACTTCTTCAGAATTTAATCCGTGATTATGATAGAATAGGCCTTTACGTCTTAGTAAAGAAGTTTATCCATTTTATAAAATACAACCATTTGATGACTTTAGATTTTATGCACCATACCTTACTATATTTCATTTCATTTTAACGTTAATCTGCCACACTTAAATTAGTGGTTTTGAGGTAAACTCGATAACCCGGGGAGTTCCGAATACAGGCGATAGTCACATTTACATCTCTCTATTAGTTGTTTAATATTAATATAAATGGTCGTACCTATAGATCGTTATCAAGTAACTACATATAAAAGTTAACGTTAATAAATGGGGTGTGGACTATCATTAACTGCACTATATCGATATATACTAAACTTCGTGCTAAGCTGAATATACATAAAATTTGGATCGAAAAAAATCGGTTTAGCGCATTTTCGGCTTAGGATGCCTTTGTTTGGTATAATCATTGTTAGAAATCTAAAATTTTAGTTAAAATCATTCTCGTGAAGTCAGCCAGTCATTTTGAAACTGGGCAGGTCCAGCTGATCCAGCACAGTGACTCGCACAAGAAATGGAACACGTGATCAAAACTCTAGAATTTTTATCTTTGTTAATATCAGTCAAAACAAAAAAAAAAAGTACTCATTTTGAACCACAAAATATAGTAATTTTTAAAAATATTTTGACAAAAGATTATTTTAGTCAATTTGTAAAATTGATTAATTTAAATCATATTCTACAAAATCTGCCTATGTACCAATTTTCACTAAAATTGGCTCAAAATTTTTCGAGATTTTGAGTTCCTGAAGGTTCAAATCTCTGTTAGTAAATAAATAGTCGAATTAACGCTCCTAGCAGAAATTCGAACCTTCGGGATCTTGAATATTGATAAATTTTGAGCCAGTTTTTTGTGAAAATTGGTACAAAGGTAGATTTTTTAGAGTATAACATTTTTGATTTAAATTACTCAGTTTTACAAAATTGACTAAAATAATCTGTTGTCAAAATATTTTCCTTGTGGTTCAAAATGAGTACTTTTTATTTTGTTTGGACTGATGATATTGACGAAGATTAAAATTTATCCGTCGAAACAAGCCAACATCGAGTGTTTTAACCCTCATTTCCGATTATTGAATTGCTGAGGGTGCACGCGCGAGTGTGAATATAGCAGATTTTACTTATTTATCAAGCAAAGAAGGGGGACATAGGAAAGCAATATTTGTTGTATTTATAATTTCTAATAATATACAGTAAAACCTCTCCAAGTACATCCTCTATAAATGCACACACCAATAAATTCTCTAAATACACGGTATGGCTTGGTTCCAAGTTATAAGACACATATATTTTACTCTATAAATGCACTCCCTCTCTAAGTGCACACTCTGCCTTTTTTTACTATGGTCCCGAGGGGGTGCACTTAAAGAGGTTTTACTGTATATCGATATTTAAATATAACATTATCAGAGTGAATCATGTAATATACAGTCGATTCTCTCTGTAACGAACTCTGGATATAACGAACCTTAAATTTTATATTAGTTCGTTATAGAAAGAGTAGTGGGCTCTATAGAAAACATAGTGATTTTATATAACGAACTTTTTTTACTAACTGAACCATCAGTTCGTTATAGAGTTTGTACCACTAAATCTGATCAGCATTAAAATGTGGTGATGATGAAAACGGAAATTTTGGCCAAAATTGTGCAGCGCATGGGATCATTGGGCCAGAATTATCGACAATTTTTTATAATAAAAGAGCAATAATGATATATGCATAAAAGATATAACTTAAATTAATTTTGCAATTCTGTAAATACTATATAAATTTATTAGTACAATTGTTACTTATAGTTTATTATAATAGATATTGCAAATTTTCATCATGCTTTCCCATCTTAAATACGGTCTTCATAGACATCAATAGTTGGGGTCCGTTTAAGTTCTTCAAAATATTCTTTCGGCAAATAATCCTCTCCCTTTAAAAGTCTACTTAAATATTCCCTAGTAGGCGATAACCCTTCCTTAATAAATGAGGGTGCACCAATATACACTACTGTTCGAAGACTCTTCGCAGGATCTTTCTTTCCAAGTTCGTTCCCATTCAAAAATTCGCCATCCAGCCCGTACTCCCAAAGTCCATCCTCAGTAAGCGGCATTAATATATCTACTTCCACCCGTAAATACCTACCTATTTTGACCTCCTCATGCCAATCAAGATTCTCAAACGATTGATGATTACAACCTTCATACATGATTCCATACACATTTTTCCCCGGTTTCGGCATGATATTCGCATAAGATTTTATCCCGCCATCCGAGTTAAATGCTATACGATAGTCACGAATTGCAGCCGCGCATCGATTCGTCCACGGAATCTTTCGTAGGTTCATTTGGTCAACGGACATATTCGAACCGTAAGCGAAGTAAGTAGTAAGACTTGGTAGTGGTGGCACTTCGGCAAAGACTGTGGTTGAGTCGGGGGATAGAGTTAATGCGGATGACGATTTGGAATTTGGCCACAACCACGTTAAAGGATTAAAGATAGACATGTTTAATAATTTGAGAGGAAAAAAAGAATTGTTAGATTTATAATGTAATCTGTGAAACCGTATACAATCGCATCAATTTTTGTTGTACGTTTTGTGTTACTTTTAACCAGTGTTGTCACTTGGACACAAATCCAGCAATTTGATTGATCAGGACACTTGTCCCAACCAATCAAATTGCTGGATTTATGTCCAAGCCTTTTAACAATTACCTGTATAAGCAACTTGTGACAAATAAATGTTTACATATAAGTATGTGATACTTAATATAATAAAATAAATGCGATAAATTAAAAAACTATGGGTAATGTTCTTTGCTCCATCGAGAAAAAAGAGTTTCGGGATAATAGTTAATATACCTTTCGGAAGATTTATCTATTAATCTTATACTTTTCTACTGGCATGAATTCAATAACCAAATTCAAAACAATGAAATTCATTCCTTTGAACCTCTTCTTTTCATTGTTTCATTAGTGAATAAAAAAATTTTTCTTGACTCTATTGTTTTTAAGCTTCTTTATTGTGAAAAGCAACAAGAACAATAGTATCACTTTAGAATAGTAATACGCACGTAATCGAATTGCGATCTTTATTTCCTTGTGCAGTAGAAAGAAAACAATGAACTTCTTATCTAATTGGACCGTTCCAAACAATGATTGTTTGGATAGTAACTAGATACAGGATGATTTTCCGGTAAAATTGTGCACCACATCAAAAAGATGAAACGGTGACCGCGAATCTAATCGTAAAATAAAGATCACTTGCCATTGTTTCGACTATTGATTTATTTAATTTGTTACGCGCGAGAATTGATATATAGCATAATTTATTTGTGTACGCACGCATTAAAAATCTAATCAGGAAAACAAGAATCGAAATTTAGGAGAGAAAAGTAATACGTAATACGTAGTGTTGTACACTTGCATTAATTCCCAAAAACGACTGAAAATCCCGAAACTGAATTTTTCATTGTCTGCAAACGAGAATCTTAACTTTGTTTAAATGAAAAAAATGTACGCGTGTGTCTCCCGTACTCGCACCTAAATTATTAGTAACTTTTTTTGGGAAAAACAATATTTCCGCCTCAGCATATCATTTTGACGATGACGATGAAAGTGAAGAAACAAAGAAATTAAAAATCATGGTAAAATATATTTCCAAAATCCTATACGAGCTAATGACCACTTAATGACCACTAACATCTACTACTAATATTGTCTTGAATTTTTTGAATAAAGATTCTTTGTTTGTACTTTGTATTCTTGTGTCGCTCTGTGATTGTTGTAACTCTTTCTTTCGCTCGCGTGTGCGTATATGTACATGAATGTGTTATATGTATTTGAATAGAATGGGAAATATTAAATGCGTAGGAAATTATTTAGTCGCTGAAATGTCATAACAAACAAATGATACAATGATTATAGCAAAAATGCTTTTCCTTTCGGAACATTTTTAATGTTATTTTTAGACAGAGTCGGTCTTTGTTAAGCTGTCAGATGAAAAAAGTATATATACTAAGGGAGACGGAAGTAATCTCCACAAAAAATTACAAGTACTTCTCTAAATAATCAATCAGATATCGCATTCTCCAATTAGCATATACATACATACATATATATATATATATATATATAATAGCTGATTCTCACTCTCTTCTCTCACTTTCAAAATACAAAACTAAACAAACTGGAGATACTAATCAACACACAGACCTTAACCATCTCCGAAAACGGACAGACTTTCTCTTCTTTGCCATTGCGACAACTTCAACAAAATAACCAACAGCAGCAGCAACAACAACAACAACAACAGAATAAAACCTTGAAAGATTCCTCGTACCAGAAAGAAAATTTTGAAAATATGATGGATCGTTTCTTGCCAATTGAACTTGCTGGGAGTCTACAACCGCTTTTGATAGTTGACGAGAGATTATTTCTAGTTCAAGATAACGCTGGATTATTCGATGGGTAAGTTGGGGAAATATAAAATATAGAATATAATGCACGCGCGTATATTATATATTAAATCCACTAAATTAACGAACGATATTTTTATTTAGAACCGATAAGAATGCAAAATATGGAAATGGTAAAATATATTTGACTTCTCATCGAATAATCTACGTGGACTCTAAACAACCAAACAATAATTCAGTCGCGCTCGATCTAAAACATATCAAAGGACTTGAATATATGGTAAAATATCAATTAATTAATTGTTATTAAACTTCAATTTTGGTTCTTGCTCTTTTACTCATACATAAATAAACTCGATTCTTAGACTGGGTTATTAAGATCGTCACGTAAAATCATCCTTCACTTTTCACTCTCAAACCATAACAACACCCAATCCTCATTCTCACAAGTGACAACGTGGATCTGTCCAGCATGTGCTTTCGGAAACACAGCAAGTCTTGCACGATGTCAATTATGCGGCGAGAATCAACCAGAATCACCGACACAATCTCCATCATTAAAAAATTCTTTCTCACAAGATTCTTCGATCGAGAGACCATGTCACGCGTGTACCTACATGAATAAAGTCACTTTGCCTAAGTGTGAAATGTGTGGTGCCGGATTAACACAGTCCTTTTTGGACGACGCCGAGAATAACGGTCTGAGTGGAATGAGATTGAGCGAAGAAGTTATGCGTGGATCGAGAACAGGAGAATACGTGAGGCTCATGTTTAAGAAGGGCGGAAGTAGTGCATTTTATGAGAAATTGCGGGCTGCAATGGCAATGAAAGTTTGGGAGGTAAATTGAACTTTTGATTACTATTATTTTGTGTTTATAATTACACTGGTTTTCTTTGACGCTAATCTTATTTCCTTTCGTTTTTTTTATAGAAACGCGCAAACCGCTTTTAAAAACTCTTTTAATTCTTCTAATTCAAATTCGATACTATTACCAACTTAAACAATAACCAATTAAGCCTAAAAAAATAATCATCACTTAAGCTTCATCATATGCAAATATCCAAATAATTAGTTGTTAATATAGCAAAGCAACCAAAAATCTATATTTTTTATCACTAAGATAAAACCCAAACCAAAACTCAACTCCAATAGATAGATAGATATATATATATATACACATACATAGAAAAATAGATTGTAAAGTTAATTATAGACAAATTTTTATTTACTTCAAAAACGAGAACAACAAAGTTGATTTTTTTGTCTCGTCTTCTTTCTTCGTTTACACATTTTGCTGGACAAGAGAAAAAATAATCCCTCAATCAATATGCCGTAGAAAAAACACTTATTCTCTACATAATATTAAAAATTTTTAATTACGCTCAAAATTTTATAACACAACCTTTTCTCCTCCTTTAATTGTTATCAATCTTCTTCCTATTCCATAATAACCTTCTCTCTATTCTTCTTTTACAAAACATCGTAAAAATCCTCCTTTAAAGAACCTTAATTGTTCTTTCTTCCCATTCCATAACACCTCTCTATTCTTCTTTTACAAACATCGTAAAAACAAATATTCCTTCTCATTTTAATTAATTTAATTTAATCTAATTTAATTTAATCTAACCTAATCTAACCTAATATAACCTTGTTTTTCTCTTTGTATATTATTATTAGTGGCAAAAAATTTTTAAATAATAAAAGTCAATGAAATTAACACTGCAAATTATCTTGCTAAAGTTTTAATACGATTAATGAATGCATCAAGAAGAATGTTGTCAATGAGATGACGTTTTTTCTTTCGAAAATATTAAAGCCCGTTATCGATGTGAATTTACTTGACATAATATGAGTCACTAAAATATGTACACGTGAACGTTCACACTAATATTGTGTATAGACTTATCTTTATTTGACCGAAAAAATCCGGTTCCGTGTTCCAAGAATAACTATTGACCTCACTCCACCCCTCAACAAATAAAAGAAAAAAAGGACAAAAAGCAGTCGTTGGTTTTCCTACCATACCTCACTGTTTTTTGGTCGCCTTCCTCTCGTTCGTTAGTGTCTGCATAAAAGCCGGTGTATCACCACTATTTCTCAATCTTTATTTGTAAGTTTCATCCGGGACATCTTGATTTTGCCTTTTTCCAATGCCAAAAAAAAAACGATTTCATTAATTAATTAGAATCTACTTAGCCACATGCAACGCTCAAGCTCAAAATCGCACACTTCGAGTCGTTCCAATACCGCCACATCTGACAACTCTAACCAACGATCTGCAGGGAATAATAATAACAATACTCACGCAAACTCAAATAACTCAAATTCCAATAATATTTCTAATTCTACTGTTAAAGGTTTAAGTAAGATGATTTTCTGCTCTAAATGATCGCTGCTGATGCAATAGCAAACAAAATCCTTGTTCAAATAGAAACCAACATTCATTAACTTTTTTTTTCTCAAATATTTGGCCAATTCCCAACCAGAAACCGAAACGAAAGTTGAAGTTAAGCCTTATAATATTGACTCTGGTGATAATCGGGGAGAGTCGCAACAACATCAGTATCACCATCATCAACAGCAACACCAACAGCAACACCAACAGCAACACCAACAGCAACATCATCAACATCAACAGCAACACCAACACCAACAATCACCTCAGCAACTTCAACAACAAAAAGGTTTAGAGTGGGCTCTCGGGCTCTCCATTCGAGTGAAAACTTTGACGGATGAAGAATACGAAGGACAGATTTATGCATACGATACAAAGACCAATTGCGTTGTACTTCATATCCTTTTTTTGTTATTTTCTTGTAATTGCACGATTATTATGATGATAATTATTATTAGCTTCTTATCCTTAATTCTCAAACATTAATGAATCCCTATATTCTAACACAATGTCCATCCACCGCTAACTTGACATATACCAGCACGAATAACACTCCAAAATATGACTTTCGAATTTTAAAGATTAGTTTCTTGAAAGAGGTGATCCAATTGCCGAGTCGAAAACCATCTGTTGATGGAAATATCAATAATCATAATACTACTAATAATAACAATAGTAATAGCAATAGTAATAGTAATTCAATTAACAATGTCAATGTCAATAATCATCATGGTACCGTGAATACGACATCAGTGAATGGACAAAGTACTACATCAAATGATGCTACTAACACCACTACTAGCGTGTTCGCCACAACATCTCCTTCCGTGAGTTATGTGCAAATGGAAAGAGTACAAGCGAGGGAAATACAAGCATACAGGGAAACGCAACAATTTTTGGCAAGAATTGGTGTTGGTGTGACTGTGGAGGCACAAGAGATTTTTGATGCCCTGAGTAAAACGTGAGTTTCTTTTTTTATTGCTGAATGTTAATTAAACATTTTTTTTGTATATAACGAATAAATAAATCTTTTTGTAGGTTGCCGGTGCGATGGGTCGAAGAAAAAATTGTGGTTTTAGATGAGGTTATTATTAATCCACCATATGACTTGGAAAATTGTAAAGCAGGTTCAAGTGCTTCTGGGTCGTTGGCACGCGTCAGGAAAGTGGTATGTTTTTGAATTTGTTGTCGAGAATCCTTAAAATTCAATCCTTAAAATGTATCTTTGTATTTTTAGCTTGAAGGAGAAAAGAAAAGGTTGTCGAATGTGAGAAAATAACTATGCAACAACAAAAAAAAAACAATAAAGACTTTCAATTCGGAAAAAATCAGGTTTACTAATAATCGGACCTTATAATTCGGATCATTTTCGTTTTTGACTACTATCTGTGTATATATGCGGTTGGGTTCTTTAAAGACAAATTTCCTCAATTTTTTATATTTAACAAAATACTATCACTATGGAGTAATCGCGGCATAATTATCAGCGGTTCAATAGGAATTATTATATGATTTATTCCGAGATTGAATCAAATTATAAACAAAATTTATGATTTGCAAATTGTTATTGTTTGCTGATCATAGTTTGATTTTGGCGCTAGAATATATCAGTAAAATTTTTAGATATCGGATTAATCAATGTCATCTTTTTCTTTTCGCTCGGCCTCTAAACTTTCTGTTTCTTTTTTATCGCGCAATAGCTCGCGCCGTACTTTACAGACATCGAAAGTAACAATACTTTATACAAATTCTATAAGCTCAAAGGTGGAAAAAACGTGTTTTGGAAATAACGATAGCTTCAATAGTTTGACCATTGGCAAAAGAAATTTTCATGCAGCGAGGATAAATCAACAATTCTCTTCATTATCTTCTATTATCCCCACCACTACTATCAAATCCTCTTTTTCCACGCAATCCCGTCGTGTCTTTACAAATATTACAAACACCCAATTAAAACAGCGTATTATTATGTCTGGTACCGGAACCCTCATTCCACAAACCTTAAAGAATAATATTAATAACGTTACACCAGATTCTAATGGACATCTTTTATCACCGAATAACGCGTCTCCAAATCGTAATTATTCAACTTCATCTCACGATGAAAATAACCTGGATAATACTAAAGATAGCGGGCACAGTAACAATCATGCTGAATTAACACGGTGGTCATTGGCTTGGTGGAAAGAATGGACTATAATTTTCATAGTGTTTGGTATCACTGGGTCGACTACTGTAAGATGCGTCAGGCCTATCGTAACAAATTTGCTTGGAATCGAAGGTATTTTATCTAGATTAAATTCAACACGCGTATACATATATTAAAGCCTTCTCTGTTCATTTCTTTCAAGGTTCATTCTTGGAAGGTCCATGGAGTTATCGATTAACCTATTTAAGCATTACATTACCACTTTACTCTTTGATATTGCTTATTATCGGTACTATTGCTGGACGTCATGCATTCTTTAAAAATGTTGTGGTTAGGATGTGGGGTAGATTAATCCCAACACGACTGATTAACGTCGCAAAGAGGCGGGAGTAATTCTGTGAATCTATTAATGGAATATTTGTATGTACAACAAAATTAAAAATCAAGCTCACAAAGTGTAACAATAATAAATAACAGATTCACTTTATCATAATAAAAAAATAACGATAATAAATGGCAGATTAACGTATTTTGTGTGACGGTAGTGGTGATGATGATAATTTTATTGGACATCATTTCGTAAATTATTTTTCGTATTAAAGATGATGATAATGATAATGATGATGATTATGAAATGAATGAAAAATGATGAGGAAAGAAAGGTTAAATAGTTAAAAATAGCCTAACTATGCAAAGATCAAACATTCAAAATAACAATAACTTATTTTCGACAAAAGAATCGAATTGGATTGTAATGAAATAATTGTAAAGTTATAGTATAAACAAAAGGGAAAATAGAAATTAGAAATACAAGAGATTAATTATATATATGCGAGTTAAAATTAAAGGATTTATCTATTTAAGAGGATGGAATCGAAGGTTCTTCGATTTGATGACATATAATCATCGATATCATAGTGTTTGTTTGGTTTTTTTTTGTGCAACTGCTTTTTTCTTTGTACACGCAAATACCCTTTTACATTATAAGGCATTTAGCTTTATTATTGCCTTTCGGTCTAGCAGATATGCTTACGCGTGCTGCTTGTTCAAATGCTTCTTTTACGCCTGATTAATTAACAATAATGATCAATAATTATTATTAGTACAATTAATATAATTGATTAAAGGAAGAGAAAATTACATCGTTTACCTCGATTATGTTTTGCTGAACATTCCAAGTATCGTGTCGCTTTAATATCTCGCGCAACAGCTAAACCCTAAATAACAATAAAAGAATCACGGTTAATAAAAGTCCAATCAAAGAACATTAACATAATTCAGATTACCTCTTCAAATGAAATAGGTTGCTGTCCAAATCTTGACAAGTGTCGTTTAGTGTTATCATCATCTCTCAGATCACATTTTAATGCAACCAAAACAACCTTAACACCAGGACAATGCTCCAGTATTTCTACCATCCATTTCGTCAATACATTCTCCAGTGAACTACGATTGTCTACCGAATAACATAGCAAGATCACGTGTGTATCTGCGTAGGATAGTGCACGAAGTCTATCAAATTCTTCTTGACCTTTATTAAACAAAAGAAAGGCAGGCAGGCAAGAGTTAGATTTTCAGATTCGAATTCTGATAATAGTAAAAGACGAGTATCGATCGATGTTATTTACCGGCAGTATCCCATAACAACAATTCGATTTGTTGATTGTCGACCCATATGTCATGTACATGGTTCTCAAACACCGTTGGTTCATATACCTATTATAAAAAGTTATTATTGTAAAAATCCGCGCGCTTTCCCCAAAATAAATGAAAATCGACTTTTCCTCTTTCTCTCCAACTAAAACTGACCTGTGGAAAGTATCCTTTCGTAAAGACGTTCAATAAAGAGGTCTTTCCGCACGCACCATCACCTAATACCACTAATTTACGGTGTATTGTACTTTTTCTGCCGAAAAGACCACAAGATGCGCTCATTTTTTTTATTGTAGATATTTATTAATTTAGAAAGTTCACGTTTCTCTTCGTGGTGATACTAATAATGATTCAACCTGCTCTTTCAAAATATAAATACTAATTCTATTAAAAGTACTGTACACATGCATATGTACTATGTGTATATACTATGTGGTGTATGAATGTAAATACGTAGTGTATGTGTATATAAATAGAAAGTTGGAAAATAGAGAATTAAAATTTTGTTCTATTGTATATATACTGATGATATCACACAAGTTCACTGGTTAACTCATTTTCTTTATTTTTCGGCTATTAATTCTCATGAATAGTTTATGAATTCTCACGAATCTCACGAATTCTTACCTGTAAAAAAACTGTCAATCGGCATCTTTACTCCCTAACTAGTTACCCAATTAAGATGTACTACAAAGGTGATTTTCTTGTCTATCAGATTTATTGAAATGTTCTTTTATATCTTGCATTTGGTAAGCCAAAAAAAGACATTTCCTGACGTAATGAACCCGGAAAATAGCACAGTTACATCTAAATCGCAGCTTATAGTTCTTTCTTTCTGCACTTCTATAATAATTTACCCAATCGTCTCCACTTTTCAGAAAAGATTATGACTAACCAAGGCTTTATAGACGTGACACAGAATTATTGTTCTAAGCTCATAAGTGGCTTAGCTTAAATAATTATACACCCCTCAGTATATTACCGGAAATTTCAAAAATGAATTTGTCACTTTGGAACCCGATATCTCGACATCTGTAATCCAATTCGCACAAGATATCACCATTATATTCGTCTCGACAAATGGTGATATCTTTGTTCGAATTGGATCACTGGATGTCGAGATATCGGGTTCCAAAGTGACAAATTCATTTTTGAAATTTACGGTAATATACTGTAGGGGTGTGTATATAATTGTACTGGTAAATTTTAAAAATACAAAAATATAATTTCCTTTTTTGGCTGAAATTAAACTTCTATTTAAACAGTTCCATATCTGCCCAGAACCGGTCACATAATGAACAAATCGAAATTCATCAACTTTTCGTACCTTACATCGGCGCTTCAATTCTCTGTACAGACCCTTCACAGGCCCTGGTGGCCATTAAATTGTTTGCGGATTTCCTTGTGTAATCAATCCTTTATCGTATGCTATTTGCCAATTATCTTGGTGTTTCGGACGAAACTATTTTCGCCCAATTGATCTACAAAGGGTTTCGGACTCCTAGGCGGAAACAGAAAGTTCATCGGGCGAAACGTTTCGGATTTTGAAAAATAGTTTCACCCGAAACACTAATTCATATGTCCCAGAATATAATATTGTTCATAATTGAACAATATGATGTAGGTATTTCTGGGTAAAAATTTTACATGTAAGCATTTCGAAGAATAAACAAATTCGTCGTTTCTTCATAGCACATTTCAGACCAGCCATTCTTTAATGCTACATGAAACAATGTCATCTCTACTATTACCACATTACCATAAACCGCCTTCTTGCTTGAAGATGTACACTGACACTCATACCGTCAGTTGCAAAACGGCGTTTTATTATCGATGAATGTGAAACGCAAAATCTCATGGATCAAATGAAAATAAAATAAACTATTTGTGTCAATAAGAATAAACTGTCGTTGAAATGCGTTAATGGAACATTAAAAAGCTGAAGTCCATGATCCTGTTGTCTTGTAACATGTCTGTCTTTTGCATCGGTACAATTATTTTTTCGAATGTTTTATTTAATATATGTCCACCAAGATGCTTTTACACTGTCCTCTTTAATGGATTAATGGATTGCTTTTAAAATAGTATTCTTGAGTTTGTTAAATATAAATAGTAATACTAATTATTTCATGCTACACTGAAAATGATTAACGGACTTTCGAATCACTCTAAACTGCAATACTTACGTGATCACGGCAATCATGTAAAACTTATAAATACGCCAGATACGTGCTGTGTGGGCTGAAACATTTTTTTGTTCGAACATTCATTATTTTAAACATATAGTGCATAACGATAACATCTATACTTATCAAAGATTTAATGTAACTTTGAACTCTATCTAGTCTTCCAAATTTGGTAATTTTAACAAACTAAACCGTGAAAATGATAGTTTTAATGATGTTCTTTTAAATTGACGGTTTATTTTTTAATTACTTGCTTTTTGATGAAGTTATTAAAGTTTAAAAATAATCACTTTCATTAATGAATCTTTATTTTCGGATGGCGATCAATCTACTTTAGACCAATCAGCAATTAGATATCATATCATGTGTACATGATAGTGTTACTATTTAACATTATGTATTAAAAAAATATCCTAGCCATAACAAAAAAATGTCGAATCACACACAAAAATTATGCGCAACCAATAAGAATATAGCAAATTTTTAATCAATTTGACAAATCAAATCTAATACAAAAAAATAAATATTATTATTATTTTAGTAAACTTTTAAACATGAATTACGTGTTCTTCACATGTTTTTGATTAGATTATATTTTAAAGATGGAAAAGATTAATTTTATAACTAATTATCTAAAAATAAGTAACAAAATTTCATATTATTGAAAATAATTTATTATTAAATAATCTTCTTTTATTGATTAACTTTTTAAAAATAATTATATTTTCTTTTTAAATAATAATAATTAACTTTGCAGGATAATGACAAGAGATTAATTATATCAAGTAAAAATATCTCTTATTACAAATAAGAGATCTTTTAATAAAAGAATATAAATAAAAAATAAAATAATTAGATAATTAACTTATTTAATTAACTTGTTTATTTACTTACTAAACTAAAATATATATTATATTTATACAAGTTATTTGTTATTTAATCATTTAATATTATTGTTACATAAAAAGTGTTCACTTGCTTACTTGATCATTATATATAATTTATAATTAATATTAATCAAATTAGATAATATTAATTGATTAATATGTATTTTCTATATTAAGATTATATAATATTAAATTATAATTAATAGTATGAATAATATGAAATAAAAAAGAATAGTATAAATAAAATATGGATAATGTGAAATAAAAAAAATAGTATGAATAAAATAGTATAAAATAAAAAAGAATATGATCTATAAATTATATGAAAATTAACTATCCAATTAAAATAAAGTGTAATAAATAGAGTTCCGAAAAAAAGTCTGGTTCAGTTCGAGTCTGGTTCAGTTCGAGCTTGAACCGGACTCGAACCTGACGAAAAGTCCGGTTCGAAAATTCGAACCTAATTAAAAGTCTGGTTCG
>CAJVPL010000859.1:0-19033 GCA_910591945.1 Ambispora gerdemannii | reverse complement strand
TAAGTTCCTGCACAGTTGGTCTGTTTTCAGGAATAGGATCCCAACATTTTTCAATAATAAACTTGAATAATTTAGGAACATTATTGGTATCGTAGGTCGTACTCCGTTATATATGTCTAATACGAGATCATTCTATGACTCCGTTCACTAAATGGTCGTTCACCTGTGGCAATCTCATAAGCTATCATCCCAAAACTATAAATATCTGCAGCTTTTGTGTATGGTTTTCCATTTAGTATCTCTGGACTCATATAAGGAAGTACACCGCAAATTTCTTGTTCACTTTTTTCTATATCGATATCTACTGGTTTGGCGAGTCCAAAATGAGTCTTATAATACATTAATATATTTCCGGGGTGAAAGTCACGATGCGCAAATTCCTCATTGTGAATCATCGTCAGCTCTTTAATGATCTCAAATAAATAACTTAATTTTTGCCCCCAAGTCAATTTATCGTATTTGCGTAGATCGCCATATTTTGCATAATCCATTACTATCGAGTACGTTTCATTTGTAGCTGGGGTTTTTAGTTATTCCATAATAATTTATCCGATCGGTGCACTTTAGAGCAACTTTAAAAAAGTTAATTAGATTGACAAACAAAAAAGAATTTTAATCGGTCAAAGAGGGGTTTTTACGCAATTGGGATGAGAGCTAGACTGAATTATTTATGAGTAAAGGGTTTCTTTGGGTGTTCTAAAGGCTTCCCGTGGCGACTTGTACGCAAATCGACGTTAAAAAGTAAGGGGGCGAAAACTATAGTATAATAAAAAAGGGAATAATTCAAAAATTAATTTAATTAATCTAACACAATAAGACTATTTAACAAAACAATTCAATGAAAAACAATTCAACAGGACTTATTAATACGGCCTGGACAAAGAATCAAAATAACAAGAATATCAAGAATACAATCGACGGCTTATTTAGAGTGGAGGAACATCCACTACTTGTAACTGCTCACAAGATTTGAAGTTTGACCAGAAATAATAAAATAATAGTGTATTCACGAGTAATATTATTATTACAGGTAAGAACTTTATTAGTTTATTTGATCAAAGCATGTCTTTCACAGACTCTTTACACTTCTTCTATTTATACAGTTTTTCAGGATACTATACCAATTACTACAGGTTAGTATTTTCTTTGATTGTGATTCTTCTAGAAAGAATTGAACAATAATCGCTTGATTGTTTCTCTGCTATAGATAATCGTCTTCTTCCAGATAATCAACACTGATCTGTTAGAGTATTGACGAACGACGGTGAAGGTGAAAAAAAATGGAAAATTGTCCGTAATGAATTATTTCCTATTCTGGTTGACAATACGATCGGCACGGAATAATTAAGGATCGCTAAAGTGTTTACGGTAAGATTTTCATGTAGAAATTAGTTGAGCATTATGCGGAGAACTGTATAAAAAATATTATGGAATAACTTGGGAATTAGTAAGGACTGCTTCGGAATTAGCGCAAGTTCAGGAACTGACTCAGAAAATACAAATTATATTTTGGAACTGGTTCCGGCAAGTTCATGAGCGGTTCTTGGAATTCCTTCCGTAAGATCGATAATTTATTTCTATATGGCAAGGTTTTATACCATCACAATCGATGAATTGAACTAAATAAGAAATAGCACGATATTTTCTTTGTAAATGGCTAAAAGATTTCGTTATCATTATCATTATACATAGATCTCACTATGACTTGACTTCGTATAACTCAAATGTACCAACTAGACAATAAAAGGTGTTAAAATATTACAATTCTATTCGTTAAAGATTGTTAGGTTAAACAAAAAATTAAATTGGTATGACCCGAGTGAGAGTTCTATTACTCCATGTGCATACTCTGTCGTTATACACTTTCTTTTATGTATGGGGGTAGACGGACATACAAAAGTTAATTACAAAGCAAATTACTACTTTTCATTATATTATATAATATTATATAAGGATCAAGTAAAAGTTAAATGTGCACTTTGTGTTTAAAGTTTTGGCTTGAAAAGTTTGTGTATGTCAAACTTTTCTCAAGTATTGTGTTTAATATCAGATAATATTTCAAATCACAAATACGAATTTCGAATTTGCTGTTGTTCATAAACAACTTATGTAATCATAAATAAAATATTCAGATTATGCAAACAAATATTATATCAATTTATTGTTTTTATGTAAGTTCTTGCATGCCGAGGTTAATGAAAAAACTGCTGCACTATCATATAAGCAATATTCAAACGCATTTGGCAATTCTGTGCATTTAAAACAGTTTAAAACATCACTGTGCATTTAAAACAATTTGTAATCAAGTTGAAATAATTGCTTTTATAGCACAAAACATAATAGTAAATAATGTAAACTTATAAACAATACTACGTATACAAACAGGCGAAGTTGTTTGGATAAACATTATGCAATTAACTAATAACTGCTGTTTTAGCATGCAGATGAGATATTAGTAGACTCCTATTTCAAAACAACTTATATTTATAAAAAGGAATACGTATACGCGTACATTTCGTCAAAGATTTACTGATTTGGAATCTGTACCCAATTTGGGATCAGCGGACCAATAAATTTTTGATCAACCCGGTGACACAAGAGAATGAAAATGCGAAAAATACGGGAAACAGATGCATAAATATAACTTAAGAGAACTAATAAAAAGTTTCAGTGGGACAGTTTTACATATAATCTCATCTCGAATTCCAATATTGACCCTGGTCCTAATCTTAAAAGCAACTTTTAACGTTGATTAACATTTCTCTGGGATGATCCCAAATCGATTTCTACATAGATTTACTAATTTGGCAATAATCGCTGGTGGCGGGGGTGACAAATTTCTTAACATGAACGTGTATGATAATTGCCATCATCGTTATACGTTCGTACATGTACATGTATTTTGTTGCTGTTACTAAAGGATCTTGGCATAACGACAGCCAGAAAAATATCTACGTTTAAGGAATCTTGGCATAATATTTTGCACAGCCAGAGAAATATTTAAAGAAACTTGGCATTTATCTGTTCGTTTAAAAATCTTGGCATAATTAGGAAATATATTTTTAACTCCTGGTTATAGGCAATGCCCTTCAAAAAAGGATGTAATCTGAGTACAAAAAAGTGCTGCTTATAACCGAAAGAATACGGTGTTCTAATAAATTATAATATTGACAAAGAACTGGTTTATATTGTTACCTCGGCCTGGTTTTTATTATATATTATTTAAAAAAGCTGTATATTTTCTATTTATGACTTAATTATACAACAAACGCTAGGAAAACAGGTCTTGGAATTTGTATTATGTTTAGATAGTGTATTTCTTTGTTTATAGTATCGATGTTAATATATTTTCATTTTTGTCTATCTAATCGTTATCACAAGTTTCAAAATTCATAATAAAAACTTAATTGAAATAAAAGTACCGAGTTAACAAATCAAATCGAGGAAATAAGATTTATGCATCCTATTGAATCATAGGACCGAACTGATTGACGATCCTATGACCGAAACGGACCGTCAACGGCCCTATCTCTACATCCTTGTAAGTTATTTCCGAAAATTTGTTCTGAAAATTTTTCTAGAACTTTTTATTAAACTAAATATGGAGTCATTATGTTGTTTTTGCATTTAATTATCTGTTCCTTGTGAGACAAGTCACAAATTACTAAGCTGTCTACTTTTAAATATTTTAAACAGCATTACATAAATAGAATAAACACAAAAACTCGATATTAATTGTGATACAATGGACGCCTTTAGTCTTGTGCTTCAAAGTTAAACTCCTTGAAGTCAGAAAATCAAAAAAGTTATACAGACAATAAAGGTACTCGTAAAAGGGGAATAGAGAATACAAACACTTTGAAACTGAAACATCAATGTAATTGCAGGTGAATTTTGTGCATTTAATAGTTAGTATAGGAAATGTATATTAGCAGTTATATTAACAGTCATATATTAGCCATTGTCTGCAAAAGAGGTTCGCGTTTTTAGGAAAAAGATTCTTCCTATAATTGTACATTACAACGCTTGTTGCCCAAATTTGGATGTTTATTGACTGGTTTTTTTCTTACAAAACTATTTATAAACAAAGAAGTTTATTAGCTAATGGTTTTGTCGTTGTCAGAAAAACCCTTAAATATTTTTGCATTCAAAAGTTTACACCGATTCGTATGACTAATGTTTTAGTTTTTCCGATAAGCAATGAAAATAATTCTACATTGCTCAAAATATTCGACAAAAATTGTTTTTGATCCACTATAATTTTTAATCGAATTTAATTGGTTTAAACGAACATAACGTGTCGGTATTTTAAATTATCCAACACATTAAAAATTTTATTTCATGGTTACAAACTTAATTTATATCGAGTGCATGTATTGTAAATGATTGTTTTTTTATAATTTTACATGGTACATATACTTAAACGATGATTTTCGCTTCTTTAAGTGATTACGTTATGATTATACCTATTGTAGATTCTCTCAGTCTAAGGCGTTTTGTTCATTTACCTTTTTTGATCATTTTACTAGAATGAATTAAACGCTGATTGTGGAACAAAAAGTCTGTAGAATGTCAAATCACAAGCTAAATTGTCTTGAGATAGGGCAAAATCAAGGGACTGTGTATATTAAACCATCTTCCAAAATCGTTTTCAACAAAAGAAATAGCTTAAACTAAGAAAAATAACATTCGCTGATTAATACTTTAGAAGATTCATTGACTCCTAGTTTTTTGAAAGGAAACGATATGAATTCGTCCCGAGGAAAACGGAAGCGCGCAAATTGGTGGTGACCTTACCATCCTTAACTAAAAATGATTAGTTGTAAGATTGCAACGGAATCTATAAAGGTTACAATAGGTCCATTATATTACAACACTTCCGTAATACAATATTGTTGCAACATTCTGTATTTTGATTTTTTTTCTCTAAAGAAGTCGATTAATATGCATCAAAGAGTAAACTTATTCGATGCGTTGCTATTGTTTTATTCCACAACTGATTACCAATCTACCCCATATAGCACAGTATCCTCGTCTGTCATCATTCTACATATAGTACCCGGATCTTATGCGCTCTAAGTAGTGTACTGTTGTCGAGGATGTACTTTAGCCCACGAAATATGGTATTACGAATTGTTGTAATACCGTTGTAACCCCCGTAATATTACACTACGGGCTGCAAGCTTAATGGTAAGTATTTCAGCTTAGATAATGTTCTCTTTTATTGTCTTTATATATAGTGTTTTCGAAATTTTGCATGTCCGTGACATTATCCATTCTGTGTTTAATAAGATTTTTATATAGTTTCGAATTTTAAAATAGTTTAAACTTTTAACAGGCTTATTCATAAGTTTTAATATACAGTCAGCTTTCAACATAGTACGTATCATTCATTGAAAAAAATAAAAATAAATTATTTATTAAAACTTTGTAATATAAATTTGAAATATAAATTCATAGTTTAATGCTTGAAATCATAGAATTAATTGTCTAAATGCAATAGTATAAGTCTATCTAATATATCTTGCTATATTGTATTTCGAATAATTATAATTTACCGTAAATTCCTGATTTACGAAACTCCCTAGTATTAAATTAAATTAAATTAAATTATCTAAACCTAAAAAGATTCCCGAGAGATTAATTTTCCCCTGATTTTTTAGCATATATGACCCGATTTATCTCCCTAATGGAAAAACATAGAAAGTTTTCAAATAAAAATAAAGTAAATTTTGTTCAATAAATGGTTGCTTATTTTCGGGAGTGGCTTAAATTCGGTACTTTACGGTGTACTGTATAAGAAATTTAAAAAAGAAGAGAAATATAAAATAATTTTTTACAATTTTTAATAGTATAGTGTAGTGATTATCTCGTAATAGTGGGTTATGAAAGATAATTTTATATGCAAATGAAAAATCAAAAGAATTCCACATTCCATTGCAAACCAACCATTTCACGATTATTGTATATTATTGATTCGTCGAAATAATTGTGAGAAAATTGTTCAAATTGTTCAAATTCTCTTTCCATTATTTCTTGTGGAAAATTTAAACAATGAATCGGAAAAGGTAAATTAGAGTGGAATGAATTCTGAACAAATTCGTTTTGTAATAAGTGGCAACTATCGCTAGTTGTTAGCACATTATGCTGAATCGAGTTATTGATGCCAGGAATTTCGTTTTCAAAAGAATTTATGCTCATTGAATCGTGATTTATCCCTTCAAATTGACTTGGATGCGAAATTTCCGATGAATCAGTTATTGTGCTCGAGAAAAAATTATCTGAATGAACTGAAATTGTTGGCGATTCTGAGCCAGAGTCGGATGGTGAGTTGAATGTTGTTTCCGAAGGAACAGAATTCATTGATAATTGTACATGAAGTTTTTCGACCTCTCTCGCAATATCTTCATAATAACGGATAACATGATTCGGCTCTTCTTTCCATGCCCTTGCAGCCATACAAGAAACTTTTCGCATCGAAATTTTATAACCGTAAGTTTCAAGTTGTTTAGCGTATTCGTTACGATAAATGAGAAATTTGTTGGTGCAACGAGAGCGTAGTTCTCCCTTTTCATCGGTTCTTATTAGCTCGAATGGATTGATTTCTGGAGGAAATGGAACCTTAATATAAGGATTGGGTTCAGGAATTATATGTTGAATCGGTTCTTCAGGCGAAGTAGAAATGAATGACTCTTGAATAAAAATCCATTTATGGTTATCGTTATTTTTCTCATTTGCCTTGGAATTGTCTTCGTCAAATTGAGATGTGGGTGTATTAGAGAAAGTAGCCATTTTGGTAATAATTATTTGGCGTCTAGGAAAATATCACTTTTACGAATTCCAAAGACTAGGCTAAAGCACTTTTTTTAACTTTAAGCCAAAGAATAATTTGTTGCGACAGACATTTTAAAAAGGGCAGATTTTATTCGTATTTATCGATAATTTGAATCTAACATTCTAATTTTTATTTGATACATATAAAATAATTTACTTTATCTAATACATGTTATATAATAATTAATAATTAATAATTTTGCACCAATCAAATTCTAGCAATTTTAATATAGCTTACTTCATTCAATATATAGGGATATTCATGTATCTACAGTATATGTACATTCATATATTCTCAGAAACACAGTATTTTTCTAATAAGCTCAATTTAGTTCTATTACCTTGTACATGTATTTTGCTTGACATCTCTGTCAGTTAATCTGTGTAGTGCTTGGTTATACAGAAGAATTTATGACGAATGTTATAAATTACATATACATGTATTCGACAATACACAGGAAAAAAAACAGGTTTCTTTAAGTCATCTGATCTAAGGTTTGTACCAAAATGTACGTCGAGTGATTCAGCGAAAAAATAATTATTTTCTTTGAGACAGATAAATAATACTGTAGATTTTCTTCGATTGATCTGATGAAGACTTGTTTTTTCTGCTAACCTGGTGATTTACATGTGCAGTAGATGAGTTTCATGTGGTTGGAATATAAAATTACACGTCAAAAGATAATCTTTGCAAGTGATAAATATTTCCCTGAGATGTGTTTTAATTGATAAAAGCAAGTTAAAATTTAAACTTGAAAATACTATCAATAATCATTAATTATTAGTTTAAGTTTATTGTATCACATATCTGTTGTTATCTGTGCGTCTTGATAATTCAAAGAAATTAATTCTGCTAATTTAGATCTCATTGTGTTAAATAACAAACTTTTCGGAAAATTATAAAATTATACATGAAAATCTCCGCATTGTTCCTCTTGATTTAATTATGCAATTCAAAATCCATTGACTCGACATGTGTTATTATTGCAAAATTTTTAGAACAATCTCATGAAAAAACCAATTTAAACAAATACAATCAATTTTTCTTTATTGAGTATAGCATGACTAACTTTTTGCAATTCATATTTAACAAAAGATTGAGTCAATAAGATAAGATTGAATGCGAAGCATTGATTATTGATTTCATGAGGAAGGATCCACTATTTTATTGTGTGTTGGGGAATTCGTGTTGCTCCACAAATTATGTATGAAAAAAGCTGATTTTCATTTGAAATACTAGCACAATTGTGTTAATTCACAAGAGCAGTGCAACTTGACATTGTTCTCATTCTGAATGAACAAACAGCTGAGTTTTCAATTGATAATATATTTGCATTATTCTATACTTTATAACAATGTGTATATTAAATTGTCGCCATTGAAGTCCCTTAGCCGTGTGAATAAATTGATGAACATTATTTATTTCAATAACTTCTAATCTGGTAAGAAAATCTTCGATTTTGCTAAATTAAATTACATGTGATAATCGCCATACATCACGAGGTATCATATGGGACATTTATGATGAACTAGCTAAATCTATTCTATTTTGATAACGTTATCATTGTTATCGCTATGCATTAACCTTTAAGCTAAATTGCTGTATGCACCGCATAAAGCACACTCACTCCCCTTTGTGTAATTGAAACTTAAAAGAGATTACATGGTAAATCTTGTTTATTCATTTGCAGGAAAACTCATTGGCTTACAAAAAAAAATTGGATTGAGTTAAGGTTTAAATTTTTACAGGGGAAGGGGCGGCGAAGTCTGCAATTAAACTTAGGACCCTTACCTCTCATTACAAAAATGTACTAGCAATTTTTGATAAAATTTGCAGTAAAACTACGCCAATGATATTTTTTCTGATCAGTAGTCATATTGATTGAAGGGTAATGTTAGTAGTGAGTAAGTCATAAAGAGTATAATTGGATCCCACTAACATATAAACTTTTATATATGGTAATTAGAAGTTTGCGATTTGTATGCTTATATACATAATTATTTCTAGTTTTTACGGTGCAAATAATTATTGCGCTTTTATAGACTTTATGACATTTTAAGTATAATTAATATTTATACAATATTCTTGCTATGTTTATATGAATTACTAAACTTATGTGAATTACCATATTTATATGAAATAAATGATTCATCGGCTTATTCCGGAAAAATACCCTTAACACAATGAATTTACGTGAATAATTATAAAGCATGTGTATTAATTCTAAAACAAAACGTTAAAAAAACGTAACTGAACTGTGTTCTATAACACATTCATTCAAGTACACATAAATACATGTAAAATTCCAAAATAAAATTCTAAAGACAAGCCATTTACGTCTACTGTATATTATCATGAATAAGCACCCCTACAGTAAAATACTTGATCATGAATAATATCCTTTATCGTTATACCGAACTTTTTGTTTGGAAAATCATTTGTAAAGGGAAGGGTCGTCAATCCTATCCTATCATGAATAATGGTAAACACTCCCTATCGTTATATAATGAAAAGGGATGTTTATTCATAATAGTTTATGGTGATTTAAGTTTACATGTAATAGTAAGTTTCTTTATTAATACATATATATACATATATATGTGTATATATTAATATTTATACCTACTCAAATTAGGTCATCTATTTATATGATCTACTTGCAAACTTTTATGTGTTAAACTATAATCAGGAAGTTTTTATATGTCTGATAAGTTTCTGGACAAATACTATGTACATGGACGTCCATAGACATTTGTCCTATGTCTCAGGACAAAGTTATCATGAGACGAATGTAATTATTTGAGAAACTATCACGTGACAAATATCTTGAGACATATCTCGGAAAAAATGTTAGATTGTACTCCAATAACAAGCCAATAAATGCAAATTGGTATAACTAAAATTCCTAAATCCGGTTCATTGAGGTTTAATTAAGAAATCCTGCCTGGTTCATCGAGTGAAATTTATTATGGACTTCATTTGTATCATCACTTAAAATCCTGATAAACTGGATTGAAATTAAAATGAAATGGACAATCTGGGCAGGTCTTTAACATAAAGAATATAGTCCGTTTCATTTAAGTCATTTGTATACGTCTAACACCTTAATATATCGAAATTTCGGTTTATGGAGGTTCATGCATAGAATAATAAACAAATTGCAATTTGGACTAGAATAGAAATATTACACTATTATTGTTACAATTTTTAAGATCCTATTTACGAAATTACGAATTTAAAGCAAAAATTTACAAACCTTCAATCTTATTCTAGCAAGGTTAGCTTCGACAAATATGAATAGTCATTCAGATTATTCATATTTTTTCTTTGATATTCAATGAATAATATGTACAGTAGTAAAATTTATTACGTTTATATTCAGTGACTCTTGCAACTACAGTTAAACAATTTGAAACCACCTCAACTTTATTCCTCGTTACAATAACAAGCTCAACTTTTTCGGTATATGTGACCAGCTATAAAAAAGATCAAATTTATAATATATTCATTACCATAAACTAGCTGGGATGTAGTTGGGATAAATTTTTTATCCAACACTTTACATGTTAGGTTATTTTTCATTCGAACTCAATCCAAATAATAAACATTAAAAAGATATGACATATGAATTTATCCACAAGCTTACCCAAATACCGAAAGTATAAATATAAGTTTTGGACATCGTTACTAACATAGTTTCGCAAAGAGTTAAGAGAATATGCACCGATCAATTCTATTGCAAAAACAAGTTATTTTAATTTAATCAAAAATTCGTTATATCGAGATTTTAGTTATTGACCGTTATGTCGAACTTTGCGTGTACAGTATAATCATTCTGGAAAATCAGTATTAAAAAGGCTTTCCAATTACGTCAAATTTGTACGAGAATTGTCAGCATTCAAATATTCATTCAATTGGTTAAAAGCAATATCAGATTTAATATTAATATCCAATTATAAATTATAATTGTGTGTTTGTCATTATCTAATTACAGTCAACATTCTAAGATAAAGGAGGGTATTATGCCGAAGTTAATATCAAAATTAGGAAAACTCTTTTATAAACAACAAATATTTGGAACATTTATTATGACTAAAAAGCATAATTAATTCTACATAAACTAGTAAAAAATATGATGACATTACAAATAATATATAGAACAAAATTGACATTTTTTAAAATTTTAGTTGTGTGGGTATTATGACGAACTAAAGTAAAATATGCGATATCTCAATCTCCTAGTGATTGGAATTCCACGAAAATACAGAGGCTCACTTTTGAAAACGTACACAGAAAAAAAAATGGCGAAATTCGAATATCTCGCCATTGAAGAATCATCCACGACCAAAAGCAATTTAATTACATTTATTAAAATGTCAAGTATCATTTACAATTGAGTTTATTGTTCAATATGATTATAATAAAAAAATAAAAATTTTAATATATTTTCGCGTATGATATAATATGACTGATTAGACGAAAATATTTAAGGACCAATTTCTCATTAAGAAAATATTAGCAGCTGTCAAAAAAAAAATATTATATATTACTAAACTAAAATTACGATTTATACTTCCCCCTTTTGCTTGTATTACTTCCCTAACCCGTTCTGGCATGGATTCAAATAATCTTTTACAGAAATCGATATTCATGCAATTTGTAATTTTTCCCACAGTTCATCTCTATTGGAAAGTGAACCGGGAAATCTCCGCATACGAATATCAACTTCATTTCATAAATTCTCGATAGGGCTCAAGTCAGGAGATTGAGATGACCAATTGAGAACTGCAATTTCATTTTCGTGAAATCAACCTTTCATTTTTTTGGAAGTGTATTTCAAATCATTATCTTGCTGGAAAAGAATTTCATCCTTTTCCAGCATAGTTTCCAAAAGTGAACCTAAAAAAATTTGTATTTAATATATCGACATAGATATCTACGTCCATCTTGCTGTCAATTTTTCAGAGTTCACCAACTCCATCAGCACTCATGCAATCCCATACCATAATTGAACCACCACCAAACTTTACTGTTGGTGTAATATGCTGGTTTTTTAAAGATTTATCAGGCTTCTTCCAACAATATTGATCCAAAGATCTGGTACTTGCTTTTGTCAGACCAGATTATTCGCCACCAATCATCAATTATCCAATTTCAGCATTTATTTGCCCAGACAAGTCAGCATTTTCTGTGTGTCTTTGTGAGCAATGGTTTTTTGCATTTTATTCTGGTGAATAATCCATGTCTTTTGAGTATACGCCGTATGCTCTTCACAGATAAATTGACTTCTATGTCAGTTTGAAGTCTGTGTTAGACTTTGACAGTAGTGAAGCATTTTCCAGACGTTATCAATCAAACAGCATATCATTCATAGTGATCAGAAAGAGTGCGCAGATGGTCAGGTTTTGGCTTATCTTCAAAGTTTCCAGTTTCTTCTTTCTTCTTGAATATACATGAAACTGAATCTAAGCTTACTTGTTCTGATGCTGCGATTTCTCACACTGTGTATCCTTCTTGGTGGAGTGTGTATATGCGGGAGCATTTTGTAAGTGAAATTCGAGGCATTTAATTAAAAAAAAGTGGTTAATATTGTTATTGGAATGGGGGAAGTGTGTTAATTATGATTAAAACAAAAAAAAAAGCTGTTTATACTGAGCTTGTAAGATCTTATGTTCGTTAATGGATTCGGTCATATTATATCGTACGCGAAAATTTTTATTTTTTTTTATTATAATCATATCGAACAATAAACTCAATTGTAAATGATACTTAACATTTTAATAAATGTAATTAAATTGCTTTTGGATGATTATTCAATGGCGAGATATTCGAATTCGCCATTTTTTTTCTGTGTACGTTTTCAAAAGTGAGCAACTGTAACACCATTAGATTCGCCGCAACGAGACGAATCGAATGGTGGTATTTTCGTGGGATTCCGATCACTAGGGATCGAGATATCCGCCCCGAAATTCACCGAACGTGGATCGTTATTTTTCTTGTGTACGGTGACTAACGGTTGCGGTATCTCGATCTCCAGTGATCGGAATCGCACGAAAATACCACCATTCGATTCGTCTCGTTGCGGCGAATCAAATGGTGACATTTTTGTGCAATTCCGATCACTGGAGATCGAGATACCGCTATTTCGTCATAATACCCTCCTTCGCCATAATCCCCTCACTTACCTTATATAACAAAGTCTATTACTTTCGGTATATAAAATATTCGGCTGATTTTATGTGTAATATATAAGCAGGAAACCTACAAACATTTTTATCAGATAATTTTAAAAATTTATCAATTAAACTTTAGAACAAGGCAATGGTGAACATATCAACCTAAATATTTTTATGTACTTTACACAAAGGAACATAAATTGAAAATTTACTGTAAAAATAACAACTTCAAGATCCAAACTTAGTTAATAAATGAATGTAATATTGGAAAATTATACAACAAACGATAATACGATAATAATATTCGTTCAGCGATTCTTACTATAGAGCTAAATTCTTCTTTTTAAATATTACTTTGTTTTTTAACAATCAAAACTCAGCATAAACTATATTATCTTTGATTTCTTAACAAAGATAATATTTCATGTGCTAGGGATAGGAATCGATTCTCAACCCAGAATCGATTCTAAATTCAATTCATAATTTCAATTAATCGCTTAATCGTTTAAATAAATTCGATTAATCGATTCTCAAATTTTAATCGATTCTAAATTCCTATCTCTATATCAGAGTCATGAAACTCTGTATTGGAAATAGTTTCTTGGTTATCATCAAAGGCTAGAGTATTATTAATATTGTTGCTAAATGACAAAATAGGTTGTCGTACGCGAGAGCGAGTTGTAAACTTTGCCATTTTTTTACAAGTAGATTTTCTCATTAGTTTATTCTTTTGATAATTTTGTTACATGATTAATCGATTCTAGAGAATCGATTCCTGTCCCTATCACGTGCAAGTCGATATAACGGATTCTTAGAAAATGTAAACCTTAATTTTTTTTAATAAAATCAATTATTTTTTGCATAATAAATAAATTAATATGGTGCAAACGGTCTAAAAACATCCAATATATCCGATACTTTAAACTGTAAAGGATTTGCATCCAAACACTTTAACCACAAAACAATACGTTGCTAAATAACATTTGATAAAACTATAATATAACGTATTTTTCTTGTGATTTAAGTGTTTGGATGCAAATCCTTTACAGTTTAAAGTATTGGATATATTGGATGTCTTTAGATCGTTTGCACCATACTCACATGCAAATTTCTTAAAAATCTAAATTACTAAATTAATGGCTTTGAGATTAAGTTAAGGTTAAATTTCTAAAGAGTCCGGTATATCGACCTGCACATGTTTAACATCCCTAATTATTTGTTCATAACATAAGTGGCAAATTGGCACAATAAATATTTATCTAATAATTACAGTACTTTGCTCAGATTATTATAAAAACTGCACACTCAATCAAAAGTTGTATTGTGCATGACATCTAAAGTCATCAAACGCTTGTATTTTATAGAATGGATAAACTTCTTTATTAAGAAGTAATACAAAATTTAATCAGTGAATATGATAGAATAAGCCCTTTCGGATTGAATTTTGTATTTAATAAAAATCACAACAGTAACAAGTTTAGTTCTAATGATCACAAAAGCGATATTATTTCAAAAATTACTGTCAGTAAGCTTGCAATTCAAAATCATATCAAAATATAAAAACGATTTTTATTAACAAGTAAAATTTCAATAATTTGCAAAAAAACTATGGTGACAGAAATCTATAATCGCCAGTCACGTGACAAATATTCATGAACTTTAAATGCCTAAATCTTTTATGGAAGGATTATATTAAAAATCTGTCCATAACTTTGTTCTTTGAGATAAGCTCTACAATGTTATCGATCAGATTTTTAATATAATACTTCTATAAAAAGTTTTAAGCATTTAAAGTTCATGAATATTTTGTCACGTGATTGACGATTATAGATTTCCGTGACCAAATTTCATAAATTTTCAAGATTTGGTAATACAATAAAAAGCATTGACGCAGCAATAATTATTTTTAAAAAATCACATATATGATCTCTTCCTCAATTAATACTTTAATTGATGAAAGCACAATTACAAATGGCGAAAAGACCTTGGAAGCTGCAAAAGCCCTTCTGAGAATTTATAATGTCAGCAATAATGATAATAAATATTCAGAATTGTGTTCAAACGATAAGAATTCGGCATCAAGTAATGAGAAGGCTTCGAAGCATGAAAAATATCATCGCGCTGAAGAAACTCGTTCGAATATTTATCATCTTTTGAAAAGAAAAGTTCAATATTAAGAATTAGTATCACCCCAAAAAATATTTTATTATACACTGGCTATAAATTTAATAATCTAAATATTTTAATAATGCATTGGCTATCCATCACTAGCGATGCATGCTTCTATTATATAAGGTGTGCTTTTAATTCAAGTGTTTGTTGATACTCTCTACTTTATAAAATCAAATTATTCGACCTCTCTTGTAAAAATTAATCCAAGAAATCAGTCCAGTCATTATTGGAAATACAGTCACCAGCGGTGAGATTGTTATATAAATTTTACATTAATACTATAGAAGCAAAATATATGAATAACAGTGCTAGATTTCTAGTAAGATAATAAAAGTTGAAAAAAATGTGATGAAATTGCACATCACGGCAAGTCATTTTCCCAATTACAGGTTATAAAATTTCCGAAACTTATTTTATCGATAATCAGTGATCAGCTTTTTGTTCTTATTATATTCAATAAGACATACACTTTGGTAGTAATTTCATTTTAATCACAATAATATTTAGAGGAGTGACGTATATTACATAATATCGAGTTAATAGAGATACCCTCCCCCAGGTGAGATTTTTGAGACCCTCTCCCCCTGATAATTACGTAATATATGTCACTCTTCTTATCGAATTATTGCGATTTTAGTTTTTTTAGTTAAAAACAAATTTTTAGAATTAAATTATATCTGATTTTGCATTGACACGGAAAGAGAGCACTAGTGCGCCACACGGTTCGGGTCAACCCGAAACCAACCCAAACCGATTTTCGGTTCGGTTTCGGATTGACCTGAAACGAAAATAAAATAGATTAATTTTTGTACTATGAAAAAGTCCATTTTTTACTAATAAAACCTCTATTGACGTAATAATTAAACTTGTTCACCATATATAATTCTATTATATGGCCAAATTTTGTGGGATTTCAGGTGCAAATGATTATTCTATCAGACGGGATCAGACCGGACTCTTAACATCCCTAACACTACTTTATGGTACTGAAGACAGTTTGTCGACGAAGTGAATAAGTCTGTGAGGGAAGGCAGTAAAGGGAAAAACTGGAGGAAGAAAATCGAAGTGAAGATTGCTGGTGGCTTACAATGTTCAAATTCACAATTGCGCTGTGTTCTTTTATAAATTGATTAAGCGATAACTCGCGAACGTTTTTATATGATAAAAGAAACAATTCAACAATAAAATTTTTTCTATTTCCATTATAGTTATCTTTAAAAGTGCATTTATAAAAAATATACAATCAAAATGATTAAAGATAATGGTCTTACCTATCTTTCCCTGTTATCCTTAGCACTTGCAGTCTTAGCTAGAAAGGATTCTTCAATGGTGGAAACATAGGCAATGTTAACGGAAACAATAATGGTAATAAGGATAATAACAATGTTAGTGACTTCAATAATGGCAACTTCAACTTGGATGTTATAATGACAACAGGAATGGTAGCGAATATTGGAAACGAGACGGTGATTTCAATGGCAGAGAAAAACGGTTATTTAAATGAAAGTGGTAACGGAAACGTTGGCAGTGCAGATTGGGATTAAATATTATAAGATTGAATAATAACGATAATCAATTTTTTTACATTCATTAATTCAAAACTTTATACATAGAAACCAATTAAAAAGACATTTTTTATTTCCCCAAAATTCACAAGATCAAAAGTTTTTTGTCGATTTTTAATTCATTGTATCTAATTAACAGAAATTTAGTAGTTTTAAAACACGGAATATGCTAATTAAAAAAGTGAACAAAAAAATAAATCATGCATATATTAACAATTCGACTTAAACTATGGAAATGATTTCGTCTTTCTATTTCGTGATTTAAAAAAACGACGATGTTAGCAGCAACTATTAAAGTTTGGATATCTTGAAAGAGTGGATCCGATACTCATTGAATTCAATAATCAATCTCTTCTTTCAACATGTCTGCTCAACCTTGAAGACTACTCTTCTATCGCTATTGTTTCTTTCTATTGATATGTCTTCTAAATTATTCATTACGCCGGAACCTTGCTGAAAATTTTCATTTTGAGTAGAATTTGATTCGAATTTGACCTCTGATACAATAGTTTGTGAAGTTGTTGGAGAGATATTTGTTATATGTAATATTAGCTCTTAATTTTGATATATGAATAATATTACAATAAATTAAAAAAGTTAATACACAATGCTAATTTGCTTGGAAATTCCTATAGAACTCTGAAATCTCTCAACAGAAACTATATTTGCGCATATACCAAAAAGTTTACATGTTAGTATTTCGCTATCTAAACACGAAATAAAGTAATAAAGTTCTACAAATGTAAAACTAGTTCTCTTTTCCTTTTGGATTTCGCTCAACTAACTATTTTACTTCTTTCCCATCATCTAACAAAAAATGCCCCGTTCGATTATGTATAAAAGTTAACGTCATTCGCACGTCAATTTCGAATTCGGAAACGACGACGACGTAGTAGTATAGAAGTTACGTCATTTTGGAATTCTGAAACGACGTACATGTATAGAAATGATAATAATTTCTAAAGCAACGTCGATATATAGTACATGATGACTTGCTAGCGTTCAATATTAAAAGTAGAAAGTAATTTTTTATGGTTTATGAATAGAAAACTGAGGTATAATCAATATCTGATGTGCGATTAAAATAAAAGAGAATATATGGTTTGTTTCTCTTTTACTAATATAACTAAAACGCGAGCAAAGAATTAATTAAACACTCAAAGTTACTAATAGAATTCAATATCTTGCATAAAGTAATTCGGATGCAATCCTATAAACAAGTAAAATTAGATTAAATATAAAGTAAAACTAAATAAGAAAATAAACGACTACATATGGTGCATAACATCTAAAGGCATCAAAAGTTTGTATTTTATAAAATGTATAAACTTCTTTGCTAAGAAGTAAATAGAAATTTAATCCGTGAACATGCTCAGAAAGGGTCTATGCTATCCACGGATTAAATTTTGTATTACTTCTTAGTAAGGAAGTTTATACATTTTATAAAACACAAACTTTTGATGCCTTTAGATGCTATGCACCATAAAACTAATATTTTCTAACAATGAGATTCGATGCCCTTAGTGTTCTCAGAGTACACTAAATTTGAGAACATAGATAAGTATAAAAATGCTCGCTTAATTGAGAACGCTCCAGTAAAACTTGATATAATGCATTATTTAGTAATCAAAAAATATATCAAGGTAGTTCATCTGAGAACATAAAATGAAAATCGAATTTTCTACACTGTTTCCTAACCTACTTCAACAATCGTAAGTCGATTTAATTTGATTTTTCATACAACATTTGTTATCTTATATTTGTTAATATGATATAATTTTTGCATTTAGCAATTCCACTGGTACAAGCTCTAGTGTTATATTCTCTAAAGTTGTCAATTACAGATAAATGCACCAGTCTTGGGCAGGTATTTAGAGAATAGGTTCAAATATTAGAACATATAGCTTGGAATTAAGTCAGAGTGCATTTATGAGGCTCGAAACATCAACAAAAGTGAATAACTGAAAAGTCTTGAATTTCTAATCAAACAAAATAAACTAAAAAAGTTATGACTTGCTATTATATCAATCAACATAAAGTTCAACCATATAACTGGGTTTTGCTTGCTTATGGTGCATAAATCTAAAGTCATCAAATGTTTGTATTTTATAAATGGATTTACTTCTTTACTAAGAAGTAAATACAAAATTTAATCCGTGAATATGCTCAGAAAAGGTCTATTCTGTCATATTCACGGATTAAAATTTGTATTTACTTCTTAGTAAAGAAGTTTATCCATTTTATAAAATACAAACATTTGATGACTTTAGATTTTATGCACCATA